>JAVJIF010001564.1:0-56928 GCA_038442645.1 Agave tequilana | reverse complement strand
TACCAAAACACTAAAATACATGAATAGGCATATCAAAATAAGTTTGTCTAAGATATGAAGCTTGCATGTATATAGAACATATCTAATATACATTTAAACAATGTAAACTTGTTTTGAATCTATCTATTCATGAAAACCAAGATCGGTTAAACCAAAACCGAAAACCAATATCAAAACATAAAACGTGTGTGTTGTGAACTTGAGCATATCACTATTCTAATCTTTACAAATGGATCTAAACACAAAACTAAACTAGGTACCGAGGTCTTCTTGTAGAGCGCAGTATCCAAGCTGACTCGATCCAAAACCTCGTGATCACCGAGCTAGACTCCAACGAGTGCTATTTAAGATCTTGATGCTCGGGCTCTGGAATCACCATGTGAAAGCTTCCAAACCATCTTGTTGAAGCTAATCACTTACTAATATCTGAATAAAGATCTGAAACTAAAATCACAAGATTATTAGTACACATAACTACATGTGTTAATCATCATCAAAACTAGAGTGGAAGCCTTTGGGCCAACAATCTCCCCCTTTTTGATGATGACAAAACTCATGGAGTTATATATGCATGGATTAAAGTTAAGCTTCAAAGAAGCTCCCCCTTAATTCATGCATAGGAATAAATAATAAATATATGCAATGAATATCAAATATGAAAATGCATAGACATGCATAAACAAGATACCAAATACAAAAACATGCTCTTAATACCAAACTTGATACCAATAAAAAATAAAACAAGCTCTTGATATAAAAAAAATGTTCTTTTAAATAAAGCTCTTGATGCCAATTAAACGACAAACTAATAAATAAAAATATGTTTCTAGATAAACAAAACATGCATATAAACTCAAATAATTCTCCCCCCTTTTGTCAATAATCAACAAGGGGTCACAAATAAAATAAAAAATGTTCTCCCCCTTTTGTCAAAAAAAAAATATGATACAATGAGGGGTGCAATCAATTATGATACCAATTAAAAAAATGTGTCAAAGTTGTACATTTGATGCCAATTGAAAGTGAACATATACCAATTGAAAGTAAATAAGGCATTGATACCAACTGTGAGAAAAACAAATAAAATCTTTACCAATTGAAAGTATTCAAATACACATCTTGATACAAAATGATACCAATTGTAAGTATTTGTCATTTAGAACATATGATACCAAAATAAAAACAATTTTCACCATAAAGTAAGGAGTAGAAATCAACGGTAAACAAAATACCAATTAAAAAGATAAAATACGAATTTTCTCCCCCTTTATGAAATACCAATAAAATGATGGTCAAATTTATTTGTTATAAGCTTATGCATAAATACATATATCTATAAAAAATTAGATACCAATCGAAATTGATTCAATTTGAAGTGAAAGCATACATACACAAAAAAAATATATGAGTATACAAGAAAAAAAAATGTCAATATTGATATCAATTGAAAATATCCAATGATACCAATTGAAACAACAATAATATCAAGTGTATACCTCATATAACCTACCACCCAATCATGCTCATGTTTAAAATGATTTTCAAATAAAAACATACAAGGCATGGTCTCCCATCCAACCGCCCGTAGAAGGTAGGGGTTTCAAAAATAGATTTGAAAAATATAATATGTTTGAAAATCTCTACCATAACGAAGAATACCGCAATTAGTTAAATGGAAAAACTTGTTAACTAGTATGAAATCCTTCAAGTAAGGAATAAAACAAAAATATATTTTATGAAATAAATGTAAATCACATGGCACTAAACACTCGAAGTCCATAAAGCCCATACTACTCATGAAAACATAATCATGAGAAACATTTAAATAAGGTGAGTGTACAAGTGTAGTGTGAAACACATAATCATGAAATTTGGCAATAAAGCTCAATATTCCTTAAAACATGAAAATCATCAAAAACTATTTAATCTTCAAGGCATATGTATGTCTAGTATAAACTAAAGTATACATACATATCCAAAACATAACGAGTTCACAAATGTATATGCATTAAGGCACGTGGCTCAAAGGATGTATATGTATAATCAATAGTTTGAACAAAATAGACATATACATGAAGTCAAAATATATGATCATAAAATATATCCAAAATGAGAATACAAGTTTAAAATGCATGAATCATCAAAACTGGACTATACTAGCACATCTAATGGGTACAAATAAGCGTTAAAGCACAAACATGTAATGATCTATTTGTGGCCCACTATATGTACAAATATATATCCTAGTTTTAATGAAAACTAAAATTTAAACAAGTAATCAAATCATGAAGCATAAAACGAGACATAAATCAACATGATAATCATAAAAACGATCATAATATAAATCCACATGCTATTAGAACTATGAAATACATAATAGCTAAACAATGGTGAGAACACAAAAATAATGGTCCATATAATCAAGGGTGATCTCAAAGGCTATACATGCATGTCAAAGGTCTAATAATCATGGCATTCAACATACTAATCAAAACATGAAGCATTAAAACAAAACATCACAAAGATCATATGATCATTATGTATATGCATGTGCATTAGATTTAGGACATACATATTAGTTAAAAATAAAGTGAGAACACATAGATATAGATCCATATTAAACATGGGTGTCTCAAATAACTAAACATGTATATCACTAATCTAATGAACATGGCATAAGCATTATGAACAATAAAACATGACATGCTATAAATCAATAATGTGAAAGCATATAAATAAAAACGGGAGTTAGAGATCGATACCAAAACCGATGAAGGCACCTCTCTAGTTCTCCAAACAAGATGGTCTTCCCACCAAACCTTCCCTTGAAAGTGATGCATCCAAATGGTCATCATGAAGCTCGAAACGCATCCACTCCAAGGTGCCGCTACTCTCACATCTTGTGAGAGCCCACACCTACATCAAATATAATAGGGGTGGTCTTTGGTACCCATTTCCTTTTGGGTACATAGGGGTTAGAACCTTTCCTAACCCAAACAAAATTAGTTGCTAAATTAACAGCATGTATACAATAATAACAAATTTAGCAAGGTGGCCCTTTCGTCCACAATGTGTACATGTGTACACATGAGCATACAAAGTGTGAGGGTGTGTACGTGATGAGCATGTGTATGCCGTGAGTGTGTGCATGCAAAGATGGAACTTGTTTCTTTCGAACTAAGGATTCCAAGCGTGTATGATTCAAAGCACATTGGCTCAAAGTGGAGCCCAAACAATCAACACTTTTCTTCAAAACATTTATATCATTTTCAATACTCGAAGATAAAGTGGAGCATGCAATAGATGTGCTTGGTGAAGCTACACTAGCATGACAAACATGTGAGTCTATATCAATTTTAAATATTCATTTTTCTTTAAAACTAAATCTAATCTTTGTGATGAAATCAATTTCATTTTTCAAAGAATGATTATCTTTTACAATAAAATCTAATTTTGAAGATAAAACTTCATTGTTTTTCAAAACATCATCACAATCATTTTTACTTTTCAAAAATTCATTTTCTTTTAGGGCAAGGTCTAGTTGAGATTTAAGTGAGTCACGTTCACTAGCAATCTCTTCCTTCTCTTGCAAAATCAATTCAAAACTTGAACACAAATCCTTATATTCTTCTTTAGTTCAAAATTTTTCTTTTTCAAAAGGTCATGTTTTTTCAAAAAAATTTCAAGCTTTGTAGCAAGTTCTACATTTAAGGTTTGTACTTCTAAACACCCATAGCAATAGGAACTAGAACTATCATCTAGTTGAGATTCTGATTGTACCTCAAGGGAGTCATTCCCTTGGACCATGAGGCAATGCTCGTCGGACTTGTCTCTCCTAGATCTCCTCATCTTATCGATAATCTTTGGCAGCTCGGGAGAAGTCAAAATGCTCCAAACTGTAAAAGCCGAATCATAGTGAGCAAACACATATAAAAGATCTTTATCAAGAGATGCTCTAAGTGTCTTAAGGGCTAGTGCATTGGCCTTTCTATACTTGCTATCATTGGGGTAGGATTCTTTAGTGGTGGTATGATAAACTTTATGTCCTAGGGTTTTCAAATGACAACTCATCTTGGCCTTCCAAATATCAAGTCTAGAAATATCAAACATAAGGGGGCTATCATGAGTGCAAACTATATGTGTGCAAATGCAAATGAAGATTAGCAAACCAAGATCTCACTCCTAGGTTGTTAAACCAAGTATCAGGAGCGTAGGCTCTGATACCAATTTAAATCACCTAGAGGGGGGGTGAATAGGTGATAATGCTAATCTAATGAACTAAATGCGAAATTTAAAAACTAATTGCAATTACACTTAATGCAACCAATAAGTGATGCACACACAACCAAGCCAAGCATATAAATATGAATGATCAATGTGAAATAATCCAAGGCACAATACAAAGAGAGAGAGAAAGAGTAAGAGTCAATGGATCAAGCGCAAACAACAAGATTTGTTTCGAGGTTCGAGCACCAAACTCTACATCCCTGCCTTCACCCAGAAGGATTTTGAATCCACTAGCTTGTCCACAAAGGACTCCCACACAGGGAAGCTCCACCGAGGATTTGGGGCAATACAATAACTAGGAGTACCCAACTCCTTTCTTTACAACCACAACCTCTCACTAGAGGCTAAGCACCAAGCCAACAAAACTATCACCTCACAACTTGAGAGATAAGCACAAAGCTAAATAAGGATCACCTCACAACTTGAGGGATACAACCCAATTGCACAACCTCCTCAACACTATGAGGGAAAGGCACAAAGCCAAGCAATGATTAGGGTTTACAACTTGGTGATCAAAAGACCACAAATCGATTTCTTTTCCCACAAATACAAAGACCCTATAGATAGGATAGAATGAAGCTCAAGTGTGAAAAACAAAGTATTTAAAATAAAAAAAAATCACTTGGGAATCTCCACGAAGATATAGAATGATTAGACCAAAACAAATTCCCAAAAGACTATTTTTCTTTGAAATAATGAAACACTTTTAAAAATAGTAAAGAATGATCTTTTTGGCACAAAGAAACTCTTTTCAAACTTGTATAAACACTAGAAAAAGCTCAGAAATTTTAGCCCAAAAATTCTTAGTGAAAACTGGTCACAAATGGGGTTTTTATAGCCTCTTTAAAAATATAGCCGTTTCAGTAAAAAATGGTCAGATTTGACCATCCGGTCGACCGGCCAATGGTCGATTTTTGACCGTTAGCTGCTACCGGTTGACCGTCCGGTCGACCGGGCCCTGAACCAGAGAGCAACGGCTCTCTGGCCGGTCGACCGCCGGTCGACCGGAGCAACCCGAGAGTGGGTTGCTTTCAGTCGGTCGACCGCTCGGTCGACCGGCTCAATAGGCTGGCTGCGTGCACGTATCTGTGCACGTCCGGTCGACCGCTCCGATATACCGGCTACTGGTCCGGTCGACCGTGAGGTCGACCGCCAGAGCCTGGCAGTTCTGTTTTAGGGATTGAAAACTTAGGTTTTTATTATCCAATTAAATCCCATAAAATCTCCAAAAATCCACAAAAATAGTTTTAGCATAATACAATGATATACAAACTTGTGTGAAAAATTTCAACACAAATTTCAAACTTTTTGAACCATTTTTGTGTTATGAAAATTTTGCCGAAAACCAAAAACCGTATTTTCTAAAAACTTGAATTTTCAAATGAAAATTCGTTTTGTCCAAAACTCATCCAAATACCAAAACATGATATTAAACAACATGATATTTAATAAGTTTCAGATATTGATCAAGATTTTTGTGGGTGTTTAGCTTCAACAAAGAATTCAAAACTAGTTTTGAAGCTAACACGAGATGATTCAAGAGTTCGAGCGTCAGATCACATCTAGTACTCGGATGGAGTCAAGCTCTATGGATCGGGTTTGGATCGAGTTGTCTTGAAGATGAAAATCGACAAGAAGACTTACATTTAAGTTTGTTTAGTTTTAGTTTAGATCTTGTGTAAGGATAGTTAGTTTTGATATGCTCAAGTATACACACACAAGTCAAAAGTTTATTGGTTCTGGTTTAACTGATTTTGGATTTTCAAAGAATATATATTATTTTCATGAATAGATAGAATCAAAAGAAGTTTACATGATTTTATGTATGTTGGATTTCATCCATAAACTTTGATGATTCATTTTGATTAAAAACTTACTCTGATATATATCTAGCTCATGCTTTTAAGTTTTGTTTTTAACAAAACTTAGTTCTGAATTTATTATCAAAAACATAGATATATCTTTTATATGTGTATTTAATGCTATCCATATATTCTTTGCTTCAAATTAATTCTATCCATATATACTTTGCTTCAAATTAATTCTATCCATATATGCTTTGCTTCAAATTGAATTCAAACATCATGTTTTTGTATCTATACTAGTTTTGGAGAAAACGAATTTTCATTTCAAAATCTAAGTTATGAAAAATATTGTTTTTGGGTTAAAGCTTAATTTTCATACCTCAAAAATAGTTCAAATAGTTTGTAATATGTGTTGATTTTTGGTTACACATATTTGTACTTCAAATATCTATAAGAACTTATTTTTGTAAATTTTATGTGATTCTTGAGATTTTGTAGGTATTAAAAAGACCAAGTTTTCAAATTCGAAAACCCATTATGAGCCTGTTGGCGGTCGACCGACCAGTTGACCGGACCAGAGCTCAATCAAGTGGTAGGTAGACCGATGTTCACAAACATGCACAAGGCTTTGGTCTTTATGGCCGGTCGACCGTGCGGTCGACCGGCTGGCACTACCCAGCTCTTGGGTAGGCCTGGTCGACCGAGTGGTCGACCGACAAGACATTTTGCCTAGGGGCCGGTCGACCGGGCGATCGACCATTAGCTCCAACAATCGAAAATCCAACCGTTGGCAGTCGACGGGCGGTCGACAGACAGGTCAATTTTGACCTGTTCTGAACCCCAACGACTATATTTTTAGCCCCCTATAAAAATGGGTCTTTAGGGGCTGTTTCTCCTAAGATTTTTGAGAGCCAAATTTCTATCTTCTACAGAGCGTTTAAAAAGTTTTCAAAACATGTTTTAGAGCTTTAATTTCTCTATTTTATTTAGTTTCAAAGTTTTTGAAAAATCAAAAGAAAATAAGTTTTAGGATTCTAGTTCTTGTCATAAATTTCTATATCTTATCTAGAGTTTTTTCCAAGTATTTTCTTTGTGTTTCTTTTCCAAAACACTCTGTTTTCTCACATACTTGAGCTATCATCACAAATCTATCTTTAAGATCTTTGTTTGTGAGAAAAATTATTTGTGATCTTTCAAGATCACCAAGAGAGAGTTTGTGATCATTGGATCACTAGGTTTTATTTCTTCTTTGCTTTGTGCTAGGTTTTATGCCTTCCCTCTTGTGTAGAGGTGATTGTGTTTGAGAGAGGAGGTGTGTACTCCCGGTGTTGAGTTGTAATTTCTCAGTGGAGGTCCCTTTATGGAAGGTCTTGTGTGGACATAGTGGAAATCCTTCTGTGCGAAGGCGGGGACGTAGATCAATGGCTCGAACCTCGAACATATCTTTGTATTTGCGTTTGGTGCACTATCTCTCAACTCTATCTTTCTTTATATCTTGCATAACTCTTATTGTTCATATTCATATGCTAGATATTGTTTGTGTGCCTACACTTATGTTCAACCAAGAGAGCTTTTAAAGTACATCAACTCTTAGTCTAGAGGAATCTAGATGAGTAGTTTCAGAGCCCTTTACGGGAAATTCGAGCTCACTCTTGGTTACATATAGTGTGTTAGCAATTAAGTTTTAAATTCGGCACCATATGTCTTAGATTAGCTTGTACATCTACTCACCCCTTTAGGTGTACCTACAATTTTTAAATATTTAGATCATGATCAAATGGCCGGATCAAGAATTTGTATGTCTAAAGACATAGATCTAACCAACTCACTACTTTCGGCCGTCCATTTTGTGACGTTTGATGGATGGGCAAAAAGTATTCAAAATATTTGATTTTGATTTTTAGTTAAATTATATAATATATCAGCTTCAACGGAGTGGATCTTGTATTTGAATGTTAGATGTTGGTATTTGAATGGGAATGATTCAGGCTCGAATTCTTCCAGAACTACACAAGTGTGTGTGTGTATGTGTGTATATATATATATACACACACACACACACACACACATATATATACACATATATAGAAAGAGATAGAGAGAGAGACTAGGATCTTTTGAGAAGGATTTAGGCCCAAATCCTTCCTACTCAAATATAAACCTATAACATCTAAAAAAATAATCCACTCCGTTGAAGTTGATTTACATTATTTAAAGTATCTATAAATCAAAATTCATATATTTTTACTACTTTTTACCCATCCATTAAGTGGCGCAAAATGGACGGTCGAAAATAACATATTGCTTAGATCTATATCTTTAAACATACAAATTCTCGATTCGGCCATTCATCATGCTCTAAACACTTAAAAACCCTCACAAATCAATTTTTGTTAAATTTCAAATATTCTATACCGTGAAACTAACAAACTCACTATTTAGGCTATCTGTTTTTTCCTACTTGATGCATAGATAAAAATTATTTAAAATACTTGATTTTTAGTTTATAGATACTTGAAACAATATAGATCAACTTCAAAAGAGTGTGTATTCAGATGACGTATGGTTGTATTTGATACAACATGTATATCTCATATTTTAATAAAATTTACACATATATGAAGAAAAGTTAATAAATCAATCTCATAAGAATCATGTATATAATTTAAGAAAATAAAAAATGCATTATAAATCGAATATATGTATAAATGCAAGAATCATTAAAACTAGCATGCATGAAAGTACACCCTAGAGGGGGGTGAATAGGTGTACAAGCTAATCTATGACTGATGCACTTTTTAAAACTTAATTGCAAACACACTATGTGTAACCAAGAGTGAGTCCGAATTTCCTATGAAGGGCTCTAGAACTACTCCTCTAAATTCCTCTAGATTAAGAGTTGAGGTGCTTTTAAAACTCTCTAGGTTGAATATAAGTGTGGGCACACAAACTATATCTAGCATATGAATATGAACAATGTAAAGCAATGTAAGATATAAGAGAGATAGAGTTAAGAGATGAAAATTCAAACGCTAACACCAGGATATGTTTTGAGGTTAGAGCCACTGCTCTACGTCGCTACCTTCATACAGAAGGATTTCAACTATCCACTATAGGATCTTCCACACAGGGATCTCTACAGAAGAATTACAATTCAATACTGGGAGCACACAATACCACTCACAAACACAGTCACCTCTACACAAGAGGGAAGACACAAAGCCAAAGTAAAGAAAAAGGTTTACAACTTGGTGATTTTATGATCACAAACTCTCTTGGTGATCTCAAAGGATCGCAAATAATTTTCTCACAAAACAAAGATCCTAAAAATAAGAATAGAATTGATAGCTCAACTGTGAGAAAATAAAGTATTTTGTAAAAGAAACAACAAAGAAAACTCCTGGGAAAAACTTCTAGATAGATATGAAATTGAAGAACAGAAACTAAAATTCTCAAAACTTTTTTTTTATTTTTTAAAAACTTTGAAACAATAAAAAATAAGAGTTTTGGCACAAAAGCTTCTTTTGAAAACTTTAACACTTGAGAAGGTGAAAAAAATTACTCTTGAAAATCTTGGTTAAATCTGGCGTCAAAAGATCCATATTTATAGGTTCTGAAAATATAGCTGTTGGGGTCCAGAACAGGTCAGAAATGACCTGTCGGTCAATCGGCCAACTGTCAGATTTTCGACCATTAGGGTTTTCAGTCGACCGGTCGGTCGACCGCCCAAGGCACAAGTATGTGTGACCAAAATTCAACACATATTACAAACTATTTGAACTATTTTGGGGCTTGAAAATATTGGTTTTAAATAAAAACTGTATTTTCCAAACTTTGATTTTGAAATGAAAATACGTTTTCTCCAAATTTTGTATAAATAAAAAACATTATATTTAAACACTTTTAAGCATATTGTGTGTGGATAGAATCCAATACACATAAAAATGATATATCTATGTTTTTGATATGAAATCCAAAAATAAGTTTTGTTAAAAACTAAACTTGAAACACATGAAGCGGAATCATCAAAATAAGTTTTTAAGCATTATGAACAAAACAATGTATATATGGATGGAATCCATCATACATATAAACCATGTAAACTTTTTTTTATTCTATATATTCATGAAAACCATATATGAATATTCTTGAAAATCAAAACGGTTAAATCGAAACCAAAAGTTTTGAACTTGTGTGTGTATGTACTTGAGCATATCAGAACTAACTATCCTTACATAAGATCTAAACCAAACAAACTAAAACAAACCTAAGTCATCTTGTTGATCTTTATCTCCAAGACGACTCGATCCAAACTTGATCCAAAGAGTTTGACTCCTCTTGAGTGCTAGATGCAATCTTGACGCACGAGCTCTTAAATCTACACATGAAAACTGGCTTTGAATCATTTATTAAAGCTGAACACCTACTAAGATCTTGATCAATAACTGAAACTATATAAACACAAGTTATAAACACAAGATCATTAGCAAACTAATCTTCATAAGTTACTCATCATCAAAACTAAGGTGAAAGGCATCAGGGCCAACAATGAATACATATAGTCAAACCACAAATGCGTACACAAAGGATATGAAACATATTTAAGCACAAAATCAAGAGTGTATTTCAAAAGCTATACAAGTGCATTGTAAGTTTTAACAAAAATTGCATCTAAACGTATAAATAAAACTTGCATAACATGATATACTAAAAACATAAAATGAAAGATAGAGATAGTTACTAAAACCTATTGAATTAATCTCCATTTCTCCAAACAAGATGGTCCTTCCACCTAAATACCTTGATAGTGATGCATCTATTGATATGGTTCATTAAACTTTGATTGCATCCACCACTAAGGCACCAATCCTCTCACCTCTTGTGAGAGCCCAAACTTATATCAAATACAACTGGTGTGGATTTTGGTACCCAAATCTTTTTGAGTCATTGGGGTTAGTACCTTTTCGAACTCAAACATTGGCATTTGAAATATTTATTCTGTCATAACAAAATTGCGCCAAATGGCCTTTGCGATCTCAATATGTACAAGTGTGCACTCTAGCATAAATATGGGTGTGAGCATGGTGTGCATGTGGTGTATGCCGTGGAGGGTGTGCATGCATATGTGAAATTTGTTTATTTTAAAATATGAATTCTGATCTATTATGATCAAAAGCACATTGGCTCAAAGTAGAGTTTAAACAATCAATCTTCTTTTCAAAACACAAAAATCATTTTCAGCAATGGAAAAAGAAACAACATGAGCATCAAAAATATTTTCTTTTGAAAGAGAAATCTTTTCTTTTTGAATCAAATCTTTTTCAAAAACTCATTTTCATTTGAAACAAAATCAACTTAGATTTTCAAAGAATTATTTTTCTTTGAAATCAAAACAACTTTGCTTTTCAAAGAATCATTTTCTTTTAAAACAAAATCAAGTTTTGAAGATAAAGCATCCTTTTCTTTTAAAGCAATCTCCTTTTCTTTAGAAACATAATCAACTTTCTTTTTCAATGAATCATTTTCATTTAAAACAAAATCAAGTTGAATTTTCAAAGAAACATTTTCTTTTGAAATCACATTCTTTTTTTCAAAAACACAATTTATTTTTGAAAATAAAAACTCATTTTCTTTTTTCAATTTTAAACGTTTATTTTTCAATAATTTATACTTGTCTAATAAATCCTCACAAAATATAGCAAGTTTATCATTCAACATGTGTGCATCCTCATTAGACATGCTAACACTATCATCAAGATCAAATTCTGAGTTTATCTCAAGGGAGTAATTCCCTTAGACCATGAAGCAAGCTTGATCAGAATTATCTTCACTTGATTCTCTTTCCATCTCATTTGGAATGTGATCTTCAAGAGAGATTAATGTGTTCCACACTGGAAAAGCGGATAATTTGCAACCTTAGAAAGATAATCATTGCTAAGTATTTGCTTTAGTGCAATCAAAGCTTGTGCATTAGCCTGAAAATATTTGTCATTATCAATATATGATTTTTTAATAGTGGCAAGATAAACATATAGTCCTAATGCTTTAAAATCTGAACACATTCTAATTTTTCATGTTTCGATGTTAGAAGCATCGAACATAGGTGGAGTAAGATAATCAATGAGCCTGTGTTAAAATAAGAATGCGTATAGCAAATATTAAGATTAGTAAAATAAGGATCATCTCTATGAGGTTAAACCGAATATCATGAGCACTAACTCTGATACCAATTGAAATCACTTAGAGGGGGTGAATAGGTGATATGCTAATTAATGCGAAAATTAAAAAATTATCAACAATAATTCGACATAAAGATTTAAACACATAAACAAATTCAAACACAACAAAATATAAAGCTATATACCCCGTGAAGAGTTCTGAACTTCTTCTCATGATTTCTCTTAAATAAGAGTTGAGGTGCGTAATTGCTTTCTTGATGTATAGAGTTCAATCAATATTATTTTGCAAAATAATAACAACAAGCATATATATACATATATATATATATATATATATATATATATATATATATATATATATATATATATATATATATATATATATATATATATATGAGCAATGAAATAAATAAGAGAGAGTAAGAAAGATCAAACACAAGCCAATCGCAAAGACATAAGATTGTTATCGAGGTTTGAGCCACTTGCTCTACATTTTAGCCTTTACCACAATGAAGGATTCCACTATAATCACTCTCGATTATAATTGAACTTGATCCTGCAAGATCACTCAGTGTCGCAACACCTACATGCTTTCTTACTCGTTCTCCTAAGAACATAAATGCAGGAGCCCATAAGCACGATCGAGGCCGCAGCCTCCAATAACTAAATTATAAAGAATGAACACTTGTGATCAATACTTGATTGAGGCTAAACCTGCACAAAAAATACGAGATTATAGAACTTAAGAAAGAATATGTGCAAGTGCTCAATTCTTCCGCTATAGCAAGTGGCTATGCGGGTCGTGATCCACAAGGAGGGTTTGCGATGAAAGCGTTTACATTTTATTGAAATCGTTATAAAAAAGAAAACGAAGATTCTTCTCTGTTTTAAAGTTATAAAAATGAAAAAGAAAGTTATAGTTAAAGTTAGAAGAAAGTGAAAGATTAAAGAAGGTGAAAATCAGAAAACAAGAAAAGCGACTATGTACAATGAAGTGGAGAAGAAAGAGTTGGAGGAGGTGGTGTTGATCTATACTAAAGAAAGAAAAGAAAAGAAAGGAAAGAAAAGGAAAGAGATACTTACCGAGGTTGAGTGATGACTTACCTGGAAACCGTTGCATGTTCTACCTTTGCTTCGGAGGCGTTCAACGCATAGATCATAAGCTCGAGCTCAGTCCCCGTGCACATTATATCGTCACGCCTAGCGAGAACGAAGTGATGCGGATCTTGGAAGAGGAGAACGTCTTCATGAACTATCGCTGGCTCTCTCGTAGCTTAGTTATACTTGCTTGGAATTCACTTGTACACTCAACAACAACAACCAAGGTAAAGTAGAAGAGGAAGATGAAAGCAAAACAAATGTAAAGTAAAGCAGAAGAGAAAACAAACAAAGCATTTACCTTTATTACTTGCTGAGACAATGAAAGAAAGGAGTAGGGTACATCGTCGGTGTCACTCTCAACATCAGCCCCTCTCTCTTACTTACATGAATCTTCTTCTACCCTAAGTTACATACAAATTACATACATAAAAAGAAAGACTAAAAACCTAAACTAAGGAATGAAAACTAAGCTAAATCCTAATCTACCTTGACCTCCTTTTTCAGCGAAAGTACAGGCCTTTTATAGGCAAATACCCAACAACCAAGATCCCGGGGAGCTCAGGGGAGTTCACGCTCCCCCTAACTCCCCAAGATTGCCGCGAAAACGCGGCCCAAGCCGCGTTTCCACGGCAAGGGTGTGGCCAGGTGGCCACACCCTGTTGGTGGGTCTCCCCGGGTGTTTCTTCTGGCTTTATCCTTTGTTGGTTTTGTCGTTTGAGCTCCTGATTCTGACGAAATGGCCTTGGATTTTTAGCTTTAACCGATCGATTCTGAGAGGATTCTTCTCAACCGGTTTCAACCTCTTGATTTTTGTCCTGATTTTATGTGTACGAATTAACTCTGATTTAATTCAGAATTCTGGTGGGCTTTTGGGCTCATTTCTCTTCATCTCCTTAAGGATTGGGCCTGCAAATAAATTAAACAAATAATTAGGACAATGCAGGCTTTTATTCTAAAATAAGTATGGAAATGTGACATTAAATATGCAACATTAGTGACCAATCACACCCCCATACCTATCTTTTGCTCGTCCTCGAGCAAACCAACTAAACTATATTAAGGATTATTAGACCACTTTCGCAGGTCGCGCGATTGCACTGAGCATGTGCAACAAGCCGTTAAACCTCTAGGTTTCCCCTAGAGGACGAGTTTTGTCTCATGAGGGTTTTCAGCGGATTGCACCCACAAAATCCATAAAGAAAGAGAAATAAAGAGTTAGTATTTTCGAAAAGCATTTTGAAAGAGAAAAATATTTGAAATATGATTGTAAGATCTAAGCAATCTATAAGTTATAGGAAAACTGAATTTTTCATTCCTAAACTTAGTCTCTATTCAAAAATTTGTTATCAATCAAAGTAAGGAGTCAAATTGTACTTCTCATCTAGTCTATTACTTTACCCTAAGTCATATGCACCTTGTGACTGTGAAAATTTTGACTTAGGGTTCATTAACTCTAACTCTTATGCCTTATTTATTTTTTTATATATATACTCTTTTTTTTGTGGTATTATTCCTTAGTTTTATTAGGCTTTCTAATCTGCCCTTGTAACGAGCCTTTAATCGATGACTCCCAAACCAAACGGTCTTAGGGCACCAGGTGAGAAAACACCCCAAGGACTTAAGGACTCGAGCAAATAAGGCCACAAAACTAAGGATTTTATTATATGAATCTCTTTTAGGCGTGAATACTTATGCTTTATTAGGCACAAATACCCAGCTTAATCAGAGGATTTTTCTTTTCAAACTTATCTAATCATCTTTCGCATAAATACCAAGGCTTGCTTAGGCCAAAGCACCTAGCTAGTCAATAATTAGACTTGTTTTTTTTTTCAAACTCATCTAATTATCTTTTGCATAAATACTAAGGCTTTCTTAGGCCAAAGCACCTAGCTAATCAATAATTAGATTTGTTTATATATATATATTTTTTATAAGGCATAAGAATCTTTGTTTTTGAACCCTAAGTGTGTAAGTGTATGAAGTGTGCATATTTCATCAAGGTAAAGTTCAAGACCAAATTACTTTGACAAATTATCTTCCTAACTCTAAAAATCAAACAAATAATCTTATTTTGACCAAGTATAAGAAATCCTAATTTGGATTTTCCTATTCCTTAAAATTAACTTAATTTCTTAAAAAAATAAGTCAAAATATTGTTTCTATTTTTCAAAAAGTTTTTAAAAATAAAGAAAAATGTTAATTTTTTTTTTTAAAAAAGAAAAGTTATGTTAGACCCTCCCCAACACCTATCTCATGCATTGTCCTCAATGTATGAATTAATGCATAGATGCATGAAAAAGAAGAAAGGGAAGGAAAATGGTTACCTTAAGGTGGTGGTTCCGGTGGTGGTCTGATTGGTCCACGAAACATGGCCCAATTAACTTTTCTTGGGTCTCGGAGGAACCCACCAGAAATTACTTTAATATAACCCACTAAAAAGATTTGTCCATGAAGGATTTTTATTAAGTATGTGACCCCATCTAATTTCCAAATTTCATAACAAATTTCGGAGTCAAATTTGTCAACCACCTCGTCCCAGAATGGAGTATGAAATGATAGAACGGTTGACTTGGACTCAGGAAGGACAGGAACTAATACCGACTCAGGAAGGTGACTTAAGTCAAGTAAAGGTTCAGGAGTCGAAATAGGTTCATAAATTGGGTCCAAGTCAAGAAGTTGAAACTCCAGTCCACATGTATTGTCCAACAATGGAATGTGACCTAATATGGGTGATTCTAGTTCAGGAATGATAGGTGGAGGAATCAAAACTGACTCTAAAATATTACTCAAGTTTGATAACAAAACGGGAGTCAAGATTGATTCAGAAAGTTGAACTGGATCACATGTTTGAGAATCTAGGTCACATATCTCATTGAGTTCAATATCAAAAAATGGAGAACTTGCCAATTTGTCAATAGGATCTTCAAAAGTGTATAATTGGTTAAGTTCAATATGATCCTCAAAGATGGGTGATTCAATTTCATTATGAATTGGGACAGGATCCAATGTCGGCTCCGGGAAAAGATTGAAGTCAGGTAAAGATATCGGAGTCATTATTGAATCAGGAAGAAGAATTGAATCACTAAGTTGGGGTTCAGGATCATAATCATTTTCAAGTTCTATTTCAGGAAAAGGAAAACTAGCCAAACTATCAATATCTTTTTCAAGATTTGGAGTTTGGGCAAGTTCAAATGGTTGTTCTGAAATAGAATTTTGATTTTCAAAACAACATGACTCTTCGGCTCTAACAGAATGGTAAGTGACATCAGGACGGTGGGAACGTAGAGATTCGACCATCATATCTATGTCACGATTTATAGCATTTTGAGCATGAGTCATGGCTTCTAGCATCTTTTCATAGTTGATGGGTTCATTGTCTTGTTGAAAAGATGAAGAGTTGTTCTGGAAGTGGTATTGAAATTGTGAGTCCATCAGATTTTGTGATTGTTGTTTGGACTCACGCATACTCCGTTCCAAAATTGATGGTTTTCTATTTTGGACTGGTGGAACTGAGTATGACTCTTGAAAATAGTGTGGACTAGGTGGAGAAGGAGGACACTGTGGTTGAAAATTGGACTCGGGGTAGGTGAATCCCCACTGACTCTGTGAAGAGTTGAAATCGTTATGGAAATTATAGTCATATGATGGGGGACATGGGTTATATGGATTCGGATAAGACCAATCCGGCACACTAGGTTGGTTAAAGTCATGATATGCAGGGTTGGTAATATCCGAAAAAGAGTTTGATGTATAATATGGATTATTATTATAGTTGGAAAAATTATTATTATAAGCCATATCACACAATGGAATACAAACAAAAAGAAAGAAAACACACAAATAAACAAACAAGAAAGAAAAATTCTAACCTAAGTTAGGGTAGACCTAGACCTAGACGACTCCTAACTGGTTAGACTGTCCACAGGAGATTTAATGTAGACTTTGACCACAAGCTAATCAGCCAGGTCAGGGCAAGGTTGGTGGGAGGTTTTCCGTCAAAAGACGTTCCTTAATTAAATAACCACCACCCTTCGGGCTTTCGGCCCTTAATCCCTTTCCTAGACACTGATTTGGCAAGAAAGTTCCAACACCTTTCCCCCTTAGGATAATCTCCTAATTGAGTCCGAGATGTCCCTAGGGCCAACGTCTACTCATTTTAAGTTAGGCTTGGGTTAGTAAGTGCTTGGATTCTGATTTTTGGGCTAAGGAAGGGTGATTAAATCCCCACCTTATCTTATTATTGGGTGGTGCCCTTAAGATCAGTTTTTGTGCAAGTGTACAAGATAAATAAGATGCACTCTAAGCGATATAAATCAACCAAGAGATAGTCCTATTCTAGATGCAATGCAAACATATCTTGCTCCAGCACTCTTCAACAGTAAAAAATAAAGGAATTAAAAAGACACGTGCCTAAAATGCAAATGTCTAATCAATTTTTATCTTTTCAACAAATATTTTACTGTTGATTATTAGCAGGCTTATGTTATGGCATATAAGAAAAATTAAAGTTGGAGCAAACTAGAATTTTTTTAAACTAAGCAGCCCTGCAAAAAGCTGTTAGTAGTCAACTCTTCCTTGCCGCGGATCCGCGGCTTTTGCCGTGGAAACGCGGCAATTCAGAGGGCCCTTTGTCTCTGCTTTCTAGAGCAGAGGCCCAAGGCCACTTGTATGTCACTGCAATATTAATTTCCTGCTTTTATTGCCCTGTATCCTGCAACAGAGAAGAAAATTCATTTAGTTCTAAAAAATTTTCAAAAAAAAAATTCAAATTTCAATAAAAAACATGTTACCCTCCCCGGCAACGGCGCCAAAATTTGATTGAGGCTAAACCTGCACAAAAAATACGAGATTATAGAACTTAAGAAAGAATATGTGCAAGTGCTCAATTCTTCCGCTATAGCAAGTGGCTATGCGGGTCATGATCCACAAGGAGGGTTTGCGATAGAAGCGTTTACAGTTTTATTGAAATCGTTATAAAAAAGAAAACGAAGATTCTTCTCTGTTTTAAAGTTATAAAAATGAAAAAGAAAGTTATAGTTAAAGTTAGAAGAAAGTGAAAGATTGAAGAAGGTGAAAAATCAGAAAACAAGAAAAGCGACTATGTACAATGAAGTGGAGAAGAAAGAGTTGGAGGAGGTGGTGTTGATCTATACTAAAGAAAGAAAAGAAAAGAAAGGAAAGAAAAGGAAAGAGATACTTACCGAGGTTGAGTGATGACTTACCTGGAAACCGTTGCATGTTCTACCTTTACTTCGGAGGCGTTCAACGCATAGATCATAAGCTCGAGCTCAGTCCCCGTGCACATTATATCGTCACGCCTAGCGAGAACGAAGTGATGCAGATCTTGGAAGAGGAGAACATCTTCATGAACTATCGCTGGCTCTCCGTAGCTTAGTTATACTTGCTTTGAAATTCACTTGTACACTCAACAACAACAACCAAGGTAAAGTAGAAGAGGAAGATGAAAGCAAAACAAATGTAAAGTAAAGCAGAACAGAAAACAAACAAAGCATTTACCTTTATTACTTGCTGAGACAATGAAAGAAAGGAGTAGGGTACATCGTCGGTGTCACTCTCAACTTCAGCCCCTCTCTCTTACTTACATGAATCTTCTTCTACCCTAAGTTACATACAAATTACATACATAAAAAGAAAGACTAAAAACTAAACTAAGGAATGAAAACTAAGCTAAATCCTAATCTGTCTTGACCTCCTTTTTTAGCGAAAGTACAGGCCTTTTATAGGCAAATACCCAACAACCAAGATCCCGGAGAGCTCGGGGGAGTTCACGCTCCCCCTAACTCCCCAAGATTGCCGCGGAAACGCGGCCCAAGCCGCGTTTCCGCGGCAAGGGTGTGGCCAGGTGGCCACACCCTGTTGGTGGGTCTCCCGGGGGTTTCTTCTGGCTTTATCCTTTGTTGGTTTTGTTGTTTGAGCTCCTGATTCTGATGAAATGGCCTTGGATTTTTGGCTTTAACCGATCGATTCTGAGAGGATTCTTCTCAACCGATTTCAACCTCTTGATTTTTGCCCTGATTTTATGTGTACGAATTAACTCTGATTTAATTCAGAATTCTGGTGGGCTTTTGGGCTCATTTCTCTTCATATCATTAAGGATTGGGCCTGCAAATAAATTAAACAAATAATTAGGACAATGCAGGCTTTTATTCTAAAATAAGTATGGAAATGTGACATTAAATATGCAACATTAGTGACCAATCAATACTCGATCACAAACAAAACTCTCTTACAACCTCACTTATAGAATAGATGATATTAGAGCTCAAATGTAGGTGAGAGAAAACAGAGATTGAAAATTGAAAAAGCACTAAAAAAATTAAAAGAGATTTTAGAATTGAATACTTGAAAATCTTTTAAAAAAACTTGTTTAAAAAACTTATTATGAAAACTTGTTGTAAGAACACTCTCTAGTCACTCCTATTGATAGGAGAAGCTTAGAGACCAATTCTCAGTCAATTCCAGCAAGTATAACATATAGCAAGTATAACATGTTAGAATACAATAGAATCAAGAAATAGCTGTTTGAAATGAACTTGGACATGTTTGAATAGAAAACTAGCCATTATAAGGCAAAACAAGTAAGTTTTGATTAGGATCGATGAACAACTATGTTGGGCTGTTGACAGGCCAAGAGGCCTACATAAAAGCAAATTTCATATACTTTTTTGAAGGTTAAAATTTTAGAATTTAAAAAATATATATATATGAAAAATTTATAGATATTTAAGTTATATTTTTAATGAAATAAAAATCATATAAATCAGATATTAGGTTAGAAAGATATGATCAAAATCCTGAAAGGTGTCAAACTGAAACTGTGAAAACTATTTTAGCATATAGGCTATTTAAAAGTAATATTTGATAACTAAAACATTTGAATCTGAAATTAACTATATTAGAAGATATTGTAGATATTTAAATTATCTTTGTAATATAACTTGAATCACCTAAAATAAAGATCAGAGTAAAAAGTTATGATCAAAATACTAGACATGTGTCAGTACAAAATAGCTAGCTTTCAACAGCTGCTGCCGATAGCTGAGCTCTCTGTAAATGACTGTCGGCAGCTATGAATGGGCTGTTGACAGTCCAGCTGTACAGTCAGTTTTAAAGCCAAAATTTGAAGTTTTAAACATTGTAATATAGAAATAACTATATAGAAAGATATTATAACCATTTAAGTTGACTTTGTAATGCAAAAAAACAGATGAATCAAATGTTGGATTAGAAAATTATGATCAAAATATCAAAAGGGTGTCATATAGAAAATTATAGAAACTATTTTAATAAGAAATAGACTTTTGATAAAAATAAAACTAAACTCATGAGGTTAACTCATCAAAATAAGTTTCTTAAATACAATATAAGCACAATGTATATGAATGAAATCCAATATACGTGTAAATCAATCTAAACTTGTTATTGATGAAATCTTATTCATAAAACCAAAAATGAAACCGAAAATGAATTAAACTGAAAACCAAACTATTATGTGTGTGTGTGTAAACTTGAGCAATCAAAACTAATCTATTCTTACAATAATTTTAAACTTACAATATAAGGTAAAGTCTTCTTGTAGATCTTCTTCTCTAAGTAGATGTGATTCAAGCTAAATCTCACAAAGCTAGACTCCGTCTTGAATGCTTGATGTGATCTATACACTTGAGCTCTTGAATCACATGTATTAGCTTCAAACTTGACCTTAAGTTTTTAGTGAAGCTAAATACTGACTAAGCTCTTGGTCAATATTTGAAACTTAAACACCACAAGATTATTAGTATTATAACGACATGAGTTAATCATTATCAAAATCAGAGTGATGGACCCTTTGACCAATACTCTTCCGACCATGAACCCGTCTTCTCTGCATGATCTTCCAGCCCTCTCCGCCTTGATCTTCCCCTAGTCGCCCTCGTCCTCGTCGACCTCGAGGCCCTCGCAAACCTAGAGGCTCTCATCGTCTTGATCTCGCACCTTATCACTTTGATCTCGTTGCCCGGATCTCTCCCACCGCCTTTGAGGTCCTCGTCGCCCTCTCTCTTCGACCATGAACGGGCCTCCTCCGCGCTAATCTTCTTGGCCTCGTCGCCTTGATCTTGCCACCCTAATCTCCCCCACTGACCATGAATGAGCCTCAGCCATCCTGATCTCCCCGCCACCTTGATCTCTCCGACCACGAACGAACCCTCCTTCCCCGCGACTTCAAGGTAATCACTGCATACTTTTTTAAAAATTCCTTCAATTGGTTGCATTGTGCTTTATATTAGGGTGAGATCGTGAATGGTCCAAAGTTCCTTGTTTGTTGGATAAATTATTTGTTAATGGTCCCAAATTGCAACTGTGAGTTGGCTTGTGTATTTATTTTTACGCCAGTTGTTTATTAATCGATGTTAAAAGCTTGACTTTTTATATTGTAGTGGGTACAGAAATTAAATATGTTTACTCCTTAATTACATGTTATGTATAATGTAAATAATTCAATTTTTTTTAATATCCATACTAGATAAAGATGGATCAAAAATGGATTGCTAATAGGTTAAGTCCGGAATATTGGAATGGTGTAGAGGAGTTTATCAAGTTTGTTGTTAAGCGTGCTGACAATCGTATTAAGTGTCCGTGCATAAGATGTACTTATGTTGATAAAATTATGGTTGAAGAATTAAGAGATCACTTATTCATCAATGAGATTGATCAAGGTTATACAAAATGAATATGCATGGTAAGAGTGCAAAAGAAGACAAACCTATTAATTTAGATAAAAGAAGATGTGATAAAAGAGAAGAAGTTGACTATAATGAGGGCGATAAATTAAAAGATATGGTGCATGATATAGAAAAAACCTTTATGGTCGCCCAAAAAAAGTGGATAATTTGAAGAATAATGCAGAAACTCCTTTATATATTGGTTATTATTAATTCACTAGGTTGTCTGTAATGTTGAGATTGTATAATTTGAAAGCATAAAATAGGTGGAACAATTAAAGTTTTACGGTTTTACTCTAACTTTTGAAAGATATGCTTACGAGGATAATGAACTTTCAGATCATGTGTACGAGTCCAAGAAGATCTTGTGCTCTATGAGTATGGATTATGAGAGGATACATGCTTTCCTTAATGATTCTAATTGTATCAAAATGAATATGACAGTTTAGAGGAACATCCGGTGTGTGGAAGGTCACGATACAAACAAATAAGAAACTTCAACTTAGATGTTATGGTATTTTCCGGTAATACCTAGATTTTAACACATGTATAGGAATACGGAACATGCGAAAAATTTGACGTGACATTCAGAGGGGATGATTATTGATAAAACTTCGGCATCTGACTAATTCTCCGCAATAAAAATGATTAATTTGAATTTTTTTGAATCTGGGTGTGATGCAAGAAATCTCTGGCTAGGTCTTTTGACTGATGGAATGAACTCACACAACAACATGAGCAGCACACACAGTACATGGCCACTTGTTTTAACTATTTATAATCTTACTCTCTGATTACGTATGAAACACAAGTTTATAATGTTGTCATTGCTCCTAGACAGCTGAAAAATGATATAGATATTTATTTGACATGTCTCATTGAAGACCTTGAGTTAATGTAGGAAGAAGGGGTAAAAGTATTTGTTGCATATCGTCAAGAATTTGTCACACTCCGCGCTATATTACTTTGAACAATCAATGATTTTTCAGCATACGGTAACTTGTCAGGGTAATATAAGAGGCGTGCTCTGTATGTAAAGAAGACACATCTTTTTTACAATAAAAACATAGGAGAAAGACAATATATCTTCATACCTGGATATTTTTGCCCACGTCGCATCCTCATCGGAGGCTACAAAATGCTTTTAAAGGAATCACTGAAGAAGAAAAGTTCCAAAGGCATTGAATGGTGAACATATATATGATCGAGTGTAACATCTCATTGTAAGTTATGGAAAAGTGAAGCAAAATACAGTTGATAAGCATGTGAGAAAGAAGCGGTCATTATTTTTTGATCTCCTGTATTGTAAATAATTATTTGTAAGACACTGTCTTGATGCTATACATGTTAGGGGTGGCAATTGGGTCGGGTCGGGTCGACCCGACCCGATTACTGCTCGACCCATATAATAATCGGGTCGGGTCGACCCGACCCGATTATTATACGGGTCAAAAATTCAGACCCAGACCCGACCCATTCTTAATCGGGTCGACCCGACCCGACCCATTTGACCCGATTATTAAATTTTAAATACAATTTCTTTACACTTTATTACCAAATTGTTGGGTGGTATAGTTAATCAACACACTAAACTCTACACACTAGAGGCCACGGGTTCAAAATTGGTCTTACGCATATTTTTTGACAATTTGATTTAGGCGAAGGAGAGGAGGCGGGGGCGGCAGAGGAGGAGATCAAGGGGAGGAGGTCGAGGAGGAGAGAGAATAATCGGGTCTGGCGGGTCAAGCGGGTCTGGCGGGTTCGGGTCGACCCGACCCATTTAATAATCGGGTCAGATGGGTCGACCCGATTATGACCCAAACCCGATTAGCCCAAACCCAGACCCGCTAACTTCGGGTCGGGTCGGGTCGGGTCGGCGGGTCACGACCCGTCTGCCACCCCTAATACATGTTGAGAAGAATATGTGTGATAGTATTATTGGCACATTACTTAATATGCCCGGTAAAACTAAGGATAATATGAAATATAGGCTAGATTTGATTGAATTGGGATTACGTAAGAAATTAGCACCAGAGAAGAGGGGATAAACTATATATTTACCGTCAGCATGTTGTACTTTGTCTAAAAAGAGGAAGATAGAATTATGTCAGTGTCTTACTAGAATTAAGGTGCCAAGTGGTTACTCATTCAATATTCAAAGTCTCATGTCAATGAAAGATAAAAAGCTAGCTGGATTGAAATCTCATGATTGTTATTTATTGATGCAACAATTATTACCGGTAGCTAGACGTTTTATATTGTTGAGAAATGTCTTTCAATGTCATTACTTGACTTTGCTTTTTCTTCAATGTAATATGTAGCAAGGTATTTGACTGAGAAAACTAGAAGAATTGTAAAAGGATATTATGGTTGCTCTGTATCAGTTTAAGATATATTTTTCACTTTCATTTTTAATATCATGGTGCATCTAACTGTTCACTTGATTAGAGACATTAAACTATATAGTCTAATTTTTTTGAAGTGAATGTATCCGTTAGAGCGATACATGAAAATATTAAAAAAATATATGATGAACTGAAATTGATCTAAAGGTTGCATTGTTGAATGTTACATATGTGAAGAGGTAGTTAAATTTTACAATAAATATTTATCAAATTTTGATGTTGTAGGACTTTCTAAGAGGGTGTGTAGTAATAGAATAGATGACAATGATAATATTAGACTTGTTGTGGTTACTGTCAGTCAGACTTATTATGTCAAGCAATAGATATATCTTGTATAACAGTGATGAAGTACAACCTTATATAAATGAGCATAAAGACTTTATAAGGCACATCAAGCCAACAAAGAGGGAGAAGTGGGAAATAAATAAACACAATAAATTGTTTATTTGGTGGTTCTGAAATCAAATTTGATGCTCATTTGATAAATGCACCAAATAGTATCTCTAGAAATTTGGATGGTTAACGCATGGGCCTCATATAAATATCTTTTCTTATCATGGGTATTATATAAATAGTTATATTTTTACACAAAAACACATGATAATAAGTGTACTGTACGAAACAGTAGGGTGACATTAGTGGCTCAAATAATGTATATTTTCAGTGCCAAAAACAAAAAGTCAGTATTTGCAAATATGTCATACTATGAAGTAATCGAGAATAAATAAAGTTAGATTACGTCATGTTTCACTATAATGTGTTCCGGGTGGGTGGGAATAACAATGACATCAAAATCGATGAGTAAGGATTCACTTAAGTTGATCTTAACAGAAAGGGTCATAAAGAGGATACATTAATATTAACATCTCAAGCAAAATAAATATTTTATATCACAGATCTTGTTGATAAAAGTGGCCTATTATTGTCTTGATGAAGCCAAATATTACTACTAATGGTAATATTAAAAATGATACAGGTGATAATATTGATGAGATTACCTCTTTTTCTTTGAGATTAATAAGAGGCGATAATATTAATGAGGTTCTCTTTTTTTCTTTAGGATTAACAAGAGAGGCTAATATATTGATAATACTGATTGTGATGATGTCGAGGAAGATGAGTCCTACATTAAAGAAGATCATTTTGAAGGCATATTGGTTGAGAATAAAAACAAAAAAAGAAAAAAAAAAAATAAAGATAAATTTATTTGAACTCAAATTGTTTGAATAACTTGCATATTTATCGATTTATTCATGCTTAATAATTGTCTCTTGCTATTATTTAATTTTTTATATTGCTAATATTTTTATTTTTGTTCCTTAACAGGCATATGAACTCATCCGACAGTAGTCCAGAAAAGAATAGTCGAGGTGCCACTCGCATGAGTCACCAGCCCAACGTGAGATGTTTGGGAAAACGATGATTGTTGAATTCAACACTTTGAATCGACCTCTTGGTGATCTTGCAACACAGATGCAAAGTTATGTTGGAGCCATTACTCTTCAAATATCCCTATTGACATTCCGGATTGGCACCAGGTTTCCAAAGAGTTAAAAAACAAAATTTGGTATTAGCTAACGGTAAAAAAATATTTATTATTTAATTATTTATATGTTTATAAATATTATTTTAATATGTGTGACTTATTGCAGTCTATATTCGAGCTAGAAGAGTGTTGGAAGAAAGACTTATTAATTTATCTCATAAATAAATGGAGACACTTCAAAAATAATTTGACAAGAATCTTGCTGAAAATCTAACTGAGCATCGACCAAAAATTTATGCTCATTTTATTGGAGCCTTGTTCTAAAAGCACGGGACAACAACTTTTAATGACGCCCCCCAGGTGGATACTTGGGATTAGTTTGTGGCTTATCGTACAACTCAAGAGTTTGAGATACAATTAATTTGTAGCTTGTCATATTCAGAAATGAATTTTAATAAATACTTAATAATTATTTTTTTGTAATAGGACTTGGCTGATA
This sequence comes from Agave tequilana, assembly GCA_038442645.1. Classification (NCBI taxonomy): domain Eukaryota; kingdom Viridiplantae; phylum Streptophyta; class Magnoliopsida; order Asparagales; family Asparagaceae; genus Agave; species Agave tequilana. The sequence goes on along the minus strand of JAVJIF010001564.1, from coordinate 30,443 downwards.
AGAATAGGTAGATTCTAAAAAAATAAAATCCAAGCACAAATTTGGGCGTAAGGGATATGCTCATCTTGAAAAGGATATGGTAAGTATATGTGATATTTGTTGAAATTTAATGTTTAACATAATATTTTATGGATTAAGACTTATATGTGAATATATTGTCTGTAAAATAGTGTGCTCAGAAATCAAAAGAGTCATCAAAAGTTGATTCACCAATATAGTCCACAATTTCTCCACATGAATTGTGGATTGTAGCTTGGCTAAAATCAGATGTACATGCATCAATGATAGCATTGAGAACATTGCTATAAAATTTATAAGTGCTTGTATTTATAATAAAATCATCATACAATTGTTATTCAAAAATATTTATGTGTTAACTCTCAATTATTTTTCTAGGAACGACTTACCCAGTCAGTGATACAGGGAGATATTCATGCAACTGGAAGAGATGACATATTAACATTGGTATTAAAAATTCTCGGGCATCCCGGTCGTGTTAGAGGCTCTAGAGAAGGGGTTATTCGTACCAACTTCTTTCGTCAAACTCGTCGACATCGTTTTGTTATGACAAATGAGGAGATGACTGCATATATGAATGCACAGTTTCAAAACATGAGACAAAGCATTAGATTAGAGATCAAAAAACATGTTCAGCAAGAGTATCTTCATTTGTTATCTCAGCCCCGTCTGCCCCCTTGTCCTCCACAGAATAGCGGAGATGATAGTTACTCAGTTTCAAGAAACGTAGCCGAGATTTCAGCAGTAATCTTATTTATTTAATTTGTCACATAAATATTTTGTTAATTTCATGTTTATTAATTTATGTCACAGGATGATAGTTTTACATGTGAATTAGTCATTGACCTCATAAAGTGGTTGTGGCACAGGGATATGCTGATAAATGCTAATTACTTTATGGCCAGCCACTTGGAGAGGATTATTATACAGTATCTATCGTGATGCCATTGGTCTACACCGTGATCATTTGCACTCGAGAATAACAATACTGTCGGTGAAGCTGTTGGTACTCATGTTTTGTGTCCCAAGAGACTTGTCATTTTGGATCTACAAGTATATTATAAAAATAAAGTACATGCCTTAATTTTATAATTTGATTAATGATAATGGTATCGTGATAGGCAATGGTTAAAGGGGCTAAAGGAAAAGAGACGGCACCACCTTTGACTGTGGAGAGTATCCCCACATATCAACCAACCAACCATAGCCTGCTAAGGCAGAAGACAATAACTCATAATTCAAGACATTGAAGATGTTTATGAATGTGATGAGCGGTGATTACACCATTTCAGTTCCCATGCTAGAAATTATCGTGGTACACGATCACACTAATTACATCGATAAACATGAGATCACGCAGTTTGGATCCAGAAATGAGATAGGCGGGTCAACCATTTCTATTTATATTAAGTCATTAATGTTTATTAATTTAATGAAATTTAATATTTCTAGGTTTTTATAATTGATAATTTGTGATATTTTTTAAGTTTTTGTTTAACTAGTGCGTAGAAGCGAAAATATCTCAAAATTATTATTTTGTTTGTCCAAATTTTACCACTGTCACTTAGGAACAAAGATTAGTGATAGAGTTGCAAAGGCCAAATATATTTTAAATACAATGCAATGATCCATACACGGGCCTTTGTTTTTTGTGTCAAATAATACGGGGTAAGTAACTCATTTTTTATAATAAAATTCAATTGTTATTTTTATTTAATTTTTTATATGAATTTCTCTTATACATCACATTAGATATTGTGTGTGGTTGACCCCCACAAGTATACTATATATTAGTTATGTTCATTAAGGGACAATGTACGAGAACATATTAAGAGCGTGATTGTCTAATACTTGTATTTTTTTTTGTTAGCTCTATTAAAAAAAATTTAATCTCTATTAATATGTGAGTATTTAATATTCCAAATTTATAAAAGCCCCTTTCCATATTCATCTCAACAAGTGAAAATCAAAATATACGGCCTTCACATAAACCTAAATGGAATATTATTAAGGTATTTTTTATTTAGTATTTGATATTTTTAAAAATTAATAATATTTAAATTATTTATGCACTAATATATTAATCTAATTTTTATAGTGTCCTCGTCAACCCGATAGCATTCAGTGCAGATACTGCATTATGCAGATTATGTGTGAAATTATCCACTCTCGAATGAATGTTATTCCAACATAGGTATTTTAGTGGCCAGATTTTATCTTCAACAGGATCGCGACACGTGTCTCACTTCATCAAGAACGTCCAGAGCGAAACAACAGGCCCGAGCATCTTCCCGAGACCACTTTTGCTGGGACCAAGGAGAAAGCTCGAATGCCTCCCCGAGATCATTTCAACCCGAATTATTCATCCAGATATAGAACTTTGGCGGAAGCACTTTACGGATCGGGAGTCCCGATCACCACAACACAGGCCCACTACGAAGCCTTCCATCTTCACTCCTGAATTCAGCTCAGCAGCGAGATTTCATGATCTGTGGAGTCAATCACACCACTAAATCACTCCTACATTTTAAACGCTACAATGCCTCCAATCCAGCGCATGTTGTTACCGATGGAGGCGAATATTTTTGCATGTTAATTGATTGAAGCTTTACCTGCACAAGAAATACAAAATTTTAGATTTAAGAATAAAAATGTGTAAGTGCTCAATTCTTACCGCTATAGCAAGTGGCTATGCGGGTCGTGATCCACAAGGAGGGTTTTGCGATAGAAGCGTTTACGTTTTTGTATTGAAATCTTTATAAAAACCAAACGAGAGTTCTTCTCTGTTTTTAAGTTAAGAAAATGGAAATTATGTTAAAGTTAGAAGAAAATGAGAGATGAAGAAGGTGGGAAAAATCAGAAAACGATAAAAGCGACTATGTACAAATGGAGTGAGTGATGATAGAGTTGGAAGATGTAGTGATTTAATTTACAGAAATGAAAAAGAAAAGAAAACAAATATTTACCTTCTTTTCACCAAAAGCTTACCTTGAGTTCTTAGCTTCAATGTTACCTTGAATTGGAGGCAGTTAGCGCATAGCCCATAAGAGTCGAGTGTTGGTCTCTTCCACATTACATCATCAAGATACGCAAGCATGAAATGATACAGAGAGACTCACAATTCCATCGTCATGAGCTATCGGTGGCACTCGCAAAGGCAAGGCTCTTTCGATGCTTTTAGACTCACTTGGAAGACAGTTGTACCAAAAGAAAGGTAAAATAGAAAAGAAGAAGAGAACTAAAAAGAACATACAAGGAAATAGCATTGATTTGATTTCATAACAATCGAAGAAAAGAAATAAAACCTTACACCAATTGTCACTTTTAGCTCAAGCTTCAGTCTTGTTCTTCGATGAAAGTTGATCTCCTCAGAATTACATAATGAAAACTAAATTACATGAAAAAGAAAAACAAAAACCTAAACTAAGAAATGAAAAACTAGGCTAAATCCTAATCTGCCTTCTCCCTGCTCAGTTAAAACCAGTATTTATAGGCAAAAAACCTAAAGGAGAAGATCCCAGGAAGATTGGGGGAATCTCCTGGTCTGATGTATTTCCCGTATCTTCTTCTGATTTTCTTGTTTTTCTTCAAAAGTTGACAAAACAGCCTTTGATTGTGCTTGATTCAGGGAGGATTCTTCTCAACCTTCCTTATATGCCAAGATTTTGCCTTGATTTAGGGAGGATTCTTCTCAACCTTCCTTATATACCAAGATTTTGCCCACAGGGAGGATTCTTCTCAACCTTCCTTATATGCCAAGATTTTGCCCTGATTTCTTCATCTTGATTCAAGGAGGATTCTTCTAAACCTTCCTTATATGCCAAGATTTTGCCCTGATTTCTTCATTTCAAATTTATTCTGAATTAATCAGAATTTGGTGGGCTTTTGGGCTTGTTTCTCTTCATCTCCTTAAGGAATGAGCCTGCAAATAAATTAAACATTTAATTAGGACAAAGCAGATTTTATTCTATAATAAGTATGGAAATATGATAATAAATGTGCAACATTAGTGACCAATCACACCCCCATACCTATCTTTTGCTCGTCCTCGAGCAAAACAACTAAACTATACTAAGGATTATTAGACCACTTTCGCAGGTCACGCGATTGCACTGAGCATGTGCAACAAGCCGTTAAACCTCTAGGTTTCCCCTAGAGGACGAGTTTTGTCTCGTGAGGGTTTTCAGTGGATTACACCCACAAAATCCATAAAGAAAGGGAATTAAAGAGTTAGTATTTTCGAAAAGCATTTTGAAAGGGAAAAATATTTGAAATATAATTGTAAGATCTAAGCAATCTATAAGTTATAGGAAAACTGAATTTTTCATTCCTAAACTTAGTCTCTATTCAAAAATTTGTTATCAATTAAAGTAAGGAGTCAAGTTGTACTTCTCATCTAGTCTATTACTTTACCCTAAGTCATATGCACTTGTGACTGTGAAAATTTTGACTAAGGGTTCATTAACTCTAACTCTTATGCCTTATTTATATATATAATTTTTTTTTTGTGGTATTATTCCTTAGTTTAGGCTTTCTAATCTGCCCATGTAACGAGCCTTTAATCGATGACTCCCAAACCAGACGGCCTTAGGGCACCGGGTGAGAAGACACCCTCGGACTTAAGGACTCAAGCAAACAAGGCCACAAAACTAAGGATTTTATTATATGGATCTCTTTTAGGCGTGAACACTTATGCTTTATTAGGCACAAATACCCAGCTTAATCAGAGGATTTTTATATATATTTTTCTTTTCAAACTTATCTAATCATCTTTCGCATAAATACTAAGGCTTTCTTAGGCCAAAGCACCTAGCTAATCAATAATTAGATTTGTTTATCTTTTTTTTTTTATAAGGCATAAGAAGCATATTTCATCAAGGTAAAGATCAAGACTAAATTACTTTGACAAATTTTCTTCCTAACCCTAAAAATCAAACAAATAATCTTATTTTGACCAAGTATAAGAAATCCTAATTTAGATTTTCCTATTCCTTAAAATTAACTTAATTTCTTACACAAAATATGTCAAAGTATTGTTTCTATTTTCAAAAAGTTTTTAAAAGTAAAGAAAATGTTAATTTTTTTATTTTTTTTTAAACAAAAAGAAAGTTATGTTAGACCCTCCCCCACACCTATCTCATGCATTGTCCTCAATGTATGAATTAATGCATAGATGCATGAAAAAGAAGAAAGGGAAGGAAAAGGTTACCTTAAGGTGGTGGTTCCGGTGGCGGTCTGATTGGTCCACGAAACGCGGCCCAATCAACTTTTCTTGGGTCTCGGAGGAACCCACTAAAAATATCTTTAATATAACCCATTAAAAGATAAATCCATGAAGGATCTTTATTAAATATTTAACCCATCTAATTTCCATATTCCATAACTAATTTCGGAGTCAAATTTGTCAACCACCTTGTCCCAGAATGGAGTATGAAATGATAGAACAGTTGACTTGGACTCAGGAAGGACAGGAACTAATACCGACTCAGGAAGGTGACTTAAGTCAAGTAAAGGTTCAGGAGTCGAAATAGGTTCAGAAATTGGGTCCAAGTCAAGAAGTTGAAACTCAAGTCCACATGTATTTTCCAACAATGGAATGTGACCTAATATGGGTGATTCCAGTTCAGGGATGAGAGGTGATGGAATCAAAACCGACTCTAGAATATTATTCAAGTTTGGTAATAGAACAAGAGTCAATATTGATTCAGAAAGTTGAACTGGATCACAAATTTGAGAATCTAGGTCACATATCTCATTGAGTTCAATATCATAAAAATGAGAACTTGCCAATTTATCAATAGGATCTTCAAAAGTGTATAATTGGTCAAGTTCAATATGATCCTCAAAGATGGGTGATTCAATTTCATTATGAATTGGTACAGGATCCAATGTTGACTCCGGGAAAAGATCGAAATCAGGTGAAGATACCGGAGTCATAATCGAATCGGGAAGTAAAATAGAATCACTAAGTTGGGGTTCAGGATCATATTCATTTTCAAGTTCTATTTCAGGAAAAGGATAACTTGCTAAACTGTCAATATCTTTTTCAAAATTTAGAGTTTGGGCAAGTTCAAATGGTTGTTCTGAAATGGAATCTTGATTTCCAAAACTACATGATTCTTCGGCTCTAACAGAATAGTTAGTGACATCAGGACGGTGGGAACGTAGAGATTCGACCATCATATCTATGTCACGGTTACAAGTGTTTTGAGCCTGAGTCATGGCTTCAAGCATCTTTTCATAGTTGATAGGTTCATTGTTTTGATGAAAAGATGAAGAATTGTCTTGGAAGTGGTAGTGAAATTGTGAGTCCATCAGATTTTGGGATTTATGTTTGGACTCACGCATACTCATTTCCATAATTGATGGTTTCCTATTTTGGACGGGTGGAACTGAGTATGAATCTTGAACATAATATGGACTGGGTGGAGAAGGAGGACAATTTGGTTGAAAATCTGACTCGGGGTAGGTGAATCCCCACTGACTTTGTGAAGAGTTGAAATCGTTATGGAAATTATAGTCATACGATGGGGGGTATGGGTCATATTGATTCGGATAAGACCAATCCGGCACACTAGGTTGGTCAAAGTTGTGATATGCCGGGTTGATAATATCCGAAAAAGAATTCGATGTGTAATATGGATCATTATTAAAGTTGAAAAAATTATTATTATAGTCCATATCACACAACAAACAAAGAAAAATAAACAAACAAAAAAGAAAAAAATTCTAGCCTAAGTTAGGGTAGACTTAGGACCTAGACGACTCCTAACTGGTTAGACTGTCCACGAGAGGTCTAATGTAGACTTTAACCACAAGCTAATCAGCCAGGTCAGGGCAAGGTTGGTGGGAGGTTTTCCGTCAAAGACGTTCCTTAATTAAATAACCACCAACCTTCGGGCTTTCGGCCCTCAATCCCTTTCCTAGACACTGATTTTGCAGGAGTTAGATTTCAACATTTTCCCCCTTAGGATAATCTCCTAATTGAGTCCGAGATGTCCCTAGGGCCAACGTCTACTCAATTTAGTTAGGATTGGGTTAGTGAGTGCTTGGAATCTGATTTTTGGGCTAAGGAAGGGTGATTAAATCACTACCTTATCTTGTTATGGGTTAGTGCCCTTAAGATAAATTTGTGCAAGTGTACAAGATATGTAAATATGATTTACTCAAAGCGATGAAAATCAACCAAGAGATGATTCCTATTCTACATGCAATGCAGACGTACCTTGCTCCAGCACTCTTCAACAGTAAATATAAATGAATTGAAAAGACACGTGCCTAAAATGCAAACGTCTAATCAATTTTTAACTTTTGCAACAAATGTTTTACTGTTGATTATTAGCAGGTTTTTGTGATGGCATATAAGAAATAAAGAATTGCAGCAAACTAGAATTTGCAAAGCAAGCAGCCCTGCAAAAACCTGTTAAGTCAACTCGTCCTTGCCGCGGATCCGCGGCTTTTGCTGTGGGAACGCGGCAATTCAGAGGGCAATGGGTCTCTGCTTTCTAGAGCAGAGGCCCAATACCACTTGTATGTCACTGCAATATTAATTTCCTGCTTTGATTGCCCTGTAACCTGCAACAGAGAAGAAAATTCGTTTTAGTTCTAAAAAATTTCAAGAAAAATTCAGATTTCAATAAAAACATGTTACCCTCCCCGGCAACGGCGCCAAAATTTGATTGAAGCTTTACCTGCACAAGAAATACAAAATTTTAGATTTAAGAATAAAAATGTGCAAGTGCTCAATTCTTACCGCTATAGCAAGTGGCTATGCGGGTCGTGATCCACAAGGAGGGTTTTGCGATAGAAGCGTTTACGTTTTTGTATTGAAATCTTTATAAAAACCAAACGAGAGTTCTTCTCTATTTTTAAGTTAAGAAAATGAAAATTATGTTAAAGTTAGAAGAAAATGAGAGATGAAGAAGGTGGGAAAAATCAGAAAACGATAAAAGCGACTATGTACAAATGGAGTGAGTGATGATAGAGTTGGAAGATGTAGTGATTTAATTTACAGAAATGAAAAAAAAAAAGAAAACAAATATTTACCTTCTTTTCACCAAAACCTTACCTTGAGTTCTTAGCTTCAATGTTACCTTGAATTGGAGGCAGTTAGCGCATAGCCCATAAGAGTCGAGTGTTGGTCTCTTCCACATTACATCATCAAGATACGCAAGCATGAAATGATACAGAGAGACTCACAATTCCATCGTCATGAGCTATCGGTGGCACTCGCAAAGGCAAGGCTCTTTCGATGCTTTTAGACTCACTTGGAAGACAGTTGTACCAAAAAGAAAGGTAAAATAGAAAAGAAGAAGAGAACTAAAAAGAACATACAAGGAAATAGCATTGATTTGATTTCATAACAATCGAAGAAAAGAAATAAAACCTTACACCAATTGTCACTTTTAGCTCAAGCTTCAGTCTTGTTCTTCGATGAAAGTTGATCTCCTCAGAATTACATAAATGAAAACTAAATTACATGAAAAAGAAAAACAAAAACCTAAACTAAGAAATGAAAAACTAGGCTAAATCCTAATCTGCCTTCTCCCTGCTCAGCTAAAACCAGTATTTATAGGCAAAAAACCTAAAGGAGAAGATCCCAGGAAGATTGGGGAATCTCCTGGTCTGATGTATTTCCCGTATCTTCTTCTGATTTTCTTATTTTTTCTTCAAAAGTTGACAAAACAGCCTTTGATTGTGCTTGATTCAGGGAGGATTCTTCTCAACCTTCCTTATATGCCAAGATTTTCCTTGATTTAGGGAGGATTCTTCTCAACCTTCCTTATATACCAAGATTTTACCCACAGGGAGGATTCTTCTCAACCTTCCTTATATGCCAAGATTTTGCCCTGATTTCTTCATCTTGATTCAAGGAGGATTCTTCTAAACCTTTTTTATATGCCAAGATTTTACCCTGATTTCTTCATTTCAAATTTATTCTGAATTAATCAGAATTTGGTGGGCTTTTGGGCTTGTTTCTCTTCATCTCCTTAAGGAATGGGCCTGCAAATAAATTAAACATTTAATTAGGACAAAGCAGATTTTATTCTATAATAAGTATGGAAATATGATAATAAATGTGCAACATTAGTGACCAATCATTAATCACAACAACCAAGTGCGGTAATCTAGACAGTTATAAGAGAATCACAACTGCAAACCATGTGGTTAGGCAGATCCATACGACCCTTACTATCAATTATGACTCTTAATTATGACACTCTTACGTTTTAAATGCTACAATGCCTCCAATCCAGCGCATGTTGTTACCGATGGAGGCGAATATTTTTGCATGTTAATCACAACAACCAAGTGCGGTAATCTAGACAGTTATAAGAGAATCACAACTGCAAACCATGTGGTTAGGCAGATCGATACGACCCTTACTATCAATTATGACACTCCTGAATTCAGCTCAGCAGCGAGATTTCATGATCTGTGGAGTCAATCACACCACTAAATCACTCCTACGTTTTAAACGCTACATGCCTCCAATCCAGCGCATGTTGTTACCGATGGAGGCGAATATTTTTGCATGTTAATCACAACAACCAAGTGCGGTAATCTAGACAGTTATAAGAGAATCACAACTGCAAACCATGTGGTTAGGCAGATCCATACGACCCTTACTATCAATTATGACTCTCAAGGTATTTATTCACTAAGAACTAGAAGAAAAGACAATTCAATCTAAGCCAATTGAGCCAAGAAAGATTGTAACACAAGACAATTCTACAAATTCATTGTACCTCTGCAAACTAGAGAATTTTCTTCCTTTCCTCCTCATGGTTTTTCCCAATCTGAGTTTTCACGTAAAATCTCTTATTTTTACATGCTTTCTGTGCTAAGATCTTTATTGTCGTCATATATGCGAGACAGCCCTAACTCCCCGTGGTGCAAAATTGACCATTTGATGAATCATATCAAAAAAACTTCACCGCAGGTATAATTCTTTGCGTCCGAGCTTTTTTATTAGTATTAAATTTAACAAAAATATTTCAATATGTTTGCAGTTCAATTTTGGCAAAACATATACGGAATATGAAGTCAATGAAATACTTGTTTGAATCATTTTAATAGTAAGTATTTTTATTAATATTTTAGCTTCTAGATTATTTAAGTCTGATACTTGTGATAAAGTTTTCTCATTCTAATTACAGATTAGATCTCAAGAGGAAGAGTACTTGTGCAGGCTACTGTCTCTTCAACTTGAGTGTGGTAGTGTAGTTCTTCTATGATTTGCTTATAAAAGACATCCATGATACAGTAAATTCTTTTATCCATACTTGATCTTATTATTTTTTTCTCTTCTATTACTAAGTTTATATCTACGTATGTTTTTGGTTAAAATGGATTCTCGACATATTGGGATTCAACTTCGGAGTGATACAAACAATATTGTATATAATCTTCAAGGGTGTCAAGGTGTAAGGAAAAATATTTTGGTACAAGTAAAATTAGTCTCACTCTCATTTTTGTGCCTGTTTCTTTTGGTGCATGTTGTTTTAGCTCTCATTTTGGTAAATGTTATTTTAGTATTGAATTTGTGTGTGTGTGTGTGTGTGTGTGTATATATATATATATATATATATATATATATATATATATATATAGACTTGTGTCCTTCCAAAAGGATTTGAGCCTAAATCTTTCCAACTCAAATAGAATACTCCGACATTCGAATACAAGATCCACTCTGTTGAAGTTGATCTATATTATTTCAAGTATTTATAAACCAAAATCAAGTTTTTTGAATATTTTTGTCCATTCAGCAAGTAGAAAAAAAAGACAGCCTAAATAATGCGTTGGTTAGTTTAACGGTGTAGAACATTGAAACCTAACAAAAAATAGTTTGTAGGGGTTTTTAAATGTCAAGATCATAATTGTAGGCTGTCTAAAAATTACTGAAGACAAGTCATCAAAAAGCAGAGTCCAAACTCTAGACGCAAGGCTAATCATTGGCACTGGCGTAGCACCAAGACGTTAGGATTGAAACCCGCTCTCAACATTACTGCAATGACCAAGACGTGGAGCATGAAAGCCGCATCTCAGCATCACTGCAGTACTAAGACGCAGAGCCCAAAGCCCGCGTCTCACGTGATGCTTGACGCAGAATTTGAAGCTCGCATTTCTCAAGCATCACCTCAATGGTAAAACGCGAGGCCCAAAGCCCGCATCTTGGTTATAACTGCCCTCATTACTGGGTCAATTACTGCCCACGTAATGAGGGAGTTAACCCCATTATGGAGTATTTTTAGGGGACACTTTTGCCCCCTGAAAGCTCTATAAATAGCACAGTTTTCTATGGAAGAGGGGTTGAAAAAAAAATTTGGTCAGAAGAACTTCAATTGTAAGCCGTAGAAGGACCAAGATCTCTAGCTAAAAGGAAAAGAGAGTTCAAATCTTCTAACAACTTACTGCGTACAAGTTTGTTTTTGCCTACGGTCTCTTTGAGATTCTCGTTGGACAGAAGCTGTGTGACTTCGTCCACCATCCAAAGAGAATATTTTCAAGAGGTCTTGACGTTCACCCGGTCAATGAAAAATAAGTTTCACTTTCAATCGCCACATCAAGAACCCAACATTAAACAAAGGAGAGATTTGAGCTTAAATATCTTCCCTCTCTTGTAAGCGGATTATTGATCTGTTATAATTTTCTTTACAATCAAATAAAGAATTTACACGCCCCTTCAATTTTTCCACCAAACAAGAGATGACGACTCCGCTGGGGACCTCTTTCTCTACCGATGAGCAAGTCGTGACGCAAGGTGACGTCACCTACATGGGAAAAATGGTCGAATCACTTATTGTGGAGTTTGACCAGGCAAAGTATGAAGAGTTTCTCTCTTCCAGCTCCAAAAGCCCTAGGGCGTGGTAATACCGCAAGGTCTCCTTGGGGACCCGCTCTGAAGTCCGCTCTAAGATTCCTTCAGATGTGATTGACAAGAAGAGTGCTATGGCTAATCACATCACACGTAACACCCGCGTCAACGTCTTCCATGAAACCCACGAAGTTAGCGCTGCTGATATTCAGTCCGTTCATGCCCATCCTCTTCCTCAGTTCTAGGTTACCGGGGGTTCCCAGTAACCCGTACGGTGTAACCGAAACACTGAACGTCGACAGAGACGACGTGCACATCAACTACAGGCGCAAGAAGCTGGAACAACTATCTGTCCAGCAGATATAGAATGCGAGGCTCAAGCCTGCGTCTCTTCTAAGTTACGTCAGACGAGCAAAGTCAGCGTATGGAGACCAAAACGCGAAACCCAACAGGCTTGTGTTTCTGAGACTTCATTTACCAAACACGACGTTCGGCAGCGCGAGGGCTATACTTCTTCTCAGAGACACGAGACCCGCGTCTCTACGACCAAACACGGAATTGAGAAAGTCTGCGTGTCTCAGCCGTCGCTAACCAAACGCGACAATCAGCAACGTGAGGTCCGCGTCTCTGCTCACCAGAGGCATGAGACCCACGTTTCAAAGTCAAAATGCAAGAGCCGCGCCTGTTCTACACAACGTGGGCTCCGCGTTTCTGAACCCTGTGTCTCAGATTCTCGACGTAAGGGTGGCTCTCAGAAGCTGAAAAGCCCCTCGACAATCTGAGGTCAATCTTTTTTATCCCCCTCCGACAGATCTAAGAGATTATTTGACAAAGAAAAGGAGTGCTAATCAGATCACACCGTCTTGTTGCTGTGAACGGCTCATCACGACAATACTCTCTGAATGCTGCTGCAGCTCACATGCAAGCAAACAGTCAATGTTCAGACGATTGGCCTCGACCTCCCAATCAGCCAAGAGGTGTCGCTTCCACAGAAGGGAAGCCTTCTTTAACATAGCGTACCCTGAAGTCACTGCAAACATGGCAAGCAGAAGTAGGGAAAAACAACCGGCGGTCAGCTCCAACAAGTCTAGCACGGAACCAGAAGGAGTGGACGGGCATACTCGCACTCAGACTGGTGCGGTCGCCCCGATCAACTACAGTGCCATAGCTCAGGGTATTGAAGTAAGTGAATCACACTCCACCATTGCAGAATCGCAGGCCTCGAACTCTTTCATAGAGAAGGAAGCATTTGCGTACATGACAAATACTCCCGAGAGGCCAGGCGCTTTGAACAACAAGCCCTGGTCCAGAGGGAACAATTTGATATGATTCGTACTTAACAAGAATCTATCGATACCCTCAAGCAGATGCTTGTACAATTGCTTGAAGACAGAGGAAGTTAATCGACAAAGCTTCTTCAAAGAAGTCTAAAGGTAAACGGAAAGAAGGAGAAAGCTCATCTTCCGTACATATCGAGGAGAAGGAGCAATCTAATTCTGAGTCGTCTAAATCCCCGTCTAAAGAGGAAGGCAACCCAGAGAATGGGGTATTCATTCTAAAAGGATGAGTCAATTGGAGCACATCTGGAAGCCCTTATCAATCGGAAAGGCCTCCAAGAAGCAGGAGTGGTCCAGCCATATCCGACCGAGTGGGACCATATTCCGATCCTCCTAAGTTCAAAGCTCCGACCTTACAGGCTTTCAACAGCAAAGGGTCATCGAACCAACACATCTACTATTTCAAGTCTCAGACAGAAAATGTAGTAGATAATGATGCCATCTTGGTATGTTTGCTCATCGGCACTCTAAAAGGGGTTCATGAAACTCCCAGAAGCCTCCATCAAAAATTGGGGTGATTTGAAAAAGCTCTTCCTGACACGCTTCTTTGAAGATGACTCGAAAATTACATTGCCCACTCTCCTGGCAACAAAGCAGCGAAAGGGAGAGTCAGTCAAAATATTTGTGGAGAGATTTCGGAATATGGCACTTTGATGTCCTAGCGGAATGACCCAGGCAACCCTGGTAAAAACATGCCGCCACAATCTATAAACTTTACTCCTAACCCAGATAGGAGTTGCTGAAAGCCGCACCTGAAAGCAGTTGGTCCAGTAAGGTGAATAGGCTGAAGAAATTATCGCCAGGGTTAGGGCAGAAGAAAATAAGCCCAAAGCCGAAAAGTCGACAAGGCGCGCGCCAGAAATATCTTTTCAATCAAAAAAAGGATACATTGGCAACAAAGACAAAATTCCCCGTCAAACCTCAACCGGTCAGGGGAGATGGTTCTTCAAGTCGGCCACGCGCCATCAAGTAGTACGCTTTCAAGGATGAACATGTCGATTCGTTGTTCAAGTTACTCAACAAGAGCAACAGATTAAAACTTCCTGAAGTTAGATGTCCTGAGGACGTCGGCAAGTCCGACAATCCTAACTACTGCCTGTATCATAGGATGTTAGGACACCCCACCAAGAGCTGTTATATCTTCAAATATATTCTTCAAGCTCTGACCAATGCAGAAGTGCCAAAGCTCCGTCCAGAGCAGAAGAAAGTTACGGCTAATATGACATCATTTCTTTAGTTTGGAAAACAGCCTCTAGCACTGTCCGGAGTTGTTCCCATCCCCGAAGGGGAACTTAGAATGATCAATACGGACCCACATCATCAGCAGGAGAAAGGTCTTGTACCTATCCCTACACCTCAGGAAGAAATTATATAGGTTCATCCCGACCTTGTAGATGGCTAACAGTGGACTACTGTTACCAACAGAGTCCAAAGGCAAGGTGAAAGTTTCGTCCTACAATGTAGTGTGCACTTCTTCTCGAGAAGCAGAAACCGATGTTCCCTCACTAACTAATTCGGAAGTGAAAACAATCGTCCTTGCCGCAGAGCTTAATAAACCGCTCGTGGCAGAAATTCGTTCGAGTCAGTCGTATTTAAAGAAGTACGACGAGATGGTGGCAAGCCCTCCTAAACCTACTGAAGAGCCAACCAAGCCCTCCGCTAAGCAACCTATGGAGAAGCAGAAAGAGCTTCAATTTTCCAAGGCTCTCCCAAAGAACAACGTGGAAGGATCTCAACACCTTACTGCTTTGACGTCCTGGCCCAACTGGCCAATATCCCGGCCAGAATCACCCTTTACGAGCTCCTAAGACTATCAAAGTCATTAAGAGAAGCTCTGAGGGAAGCCTTAGCTGACGCTGAGGTCTTCATGGCCTAGATCACAGCTGAACCATAGGAGGAAGATGAAAAGGACAACCTCCATGCCTCTCAAAATGCTCCCTGCATCACCTTCACGTCAGATGACATGCAGGTCAAGGGAAAACATGATCGGCCCCTGTACTTCACAGGGTACATTGGATCATCTTAAGTAAGCCGCATTTAGCTAGATCTAGGATTCGTGTTGAGCATCATGCCTCGTCGGGTCATGCAGCACTTAGGAATCCCCACCCACCGATTGAGCAAAACCCAAACTACCATTTATGGTTTTAACGCTAATTGTATGCGCCCAATAGGGAAGATCAAGTTCAAATGCCAGATTGGGGATCTAAGATCTGAAGTGACGTGCCATGTAACCAACGCTGACACTTCGTACTATTTGCTGCTCGGGCGACCTTAGATTCATCGTAATTCCATCATCCCCTCCACTCTCTATCAAGTCATGAAGTACATCGACGAAAGTGAGAAAGTCCAAACATTAATTGCAGAAAGGTATCCATTCAAGGAAGTAGAGAACTATTTCACAGACTCTCTCCTATACCAGGATTCTCTGGAGATGAACGAAAATCCACAACCAGGAGAACCAGACTCTGGTAATGAGCTGACACTGAGCCAGAGGCAAAAGTAGAGTGCATGTGGGAATTAAATCCACTTGTAATGAGTATTAATAAGCTTGATGTTAATAACACCGCCGATGATGTAGGCGAGTGGTATATTAATGAAGAGTTGAATTTGGCTTACTTTGCTATGTTTGCTTCTGATTAATGCCATCAGACACTAGTACCGAGGTGGATAATGACCCCTGGTCGGCAATTAATGCTCTAACATCATTGCATGTACCAATGAAGTCATCCCTTAAAACGTACCAAGATGTCGGTGATGCGCAAGAATCAGTATTCATGGTCCCAGCAAGACGCAGAGGCCAAAAATTAATTCTTTTCAGAAGAATTAAGTTCGAATTGATGTCTCGTGAAGACTCAAAAAGCGAGAACGAATCCCCTTAGTTCTCTTATTATGAGCCAAATGTACTCAGAATGATGGAGAGCATGGGGTATAATCTAACAAATGGTCCTGATTTGAACTTCGGCAAAGGAAGAAGAACACTACTTCGATCTTTCGTTCCAAAAAGGAAGACCCCCAATTATTATCATTGAACTCGCAGGGGGTTGGGCTATGTGTCAACTCCAATCCCATCAGCCTCTGAGTCTGAAGGGTTATTACACCATAATTATTCATCGGGCACGTCATCATGGGAGTCGGATGTTAGTGTCGGCAATATCTTTGGAGAACTTTCAGTAAACATAATTTCAACAAGCCACCTGGAAGACAGAGATGAAGAAATGATCCAGTCTGATACAGACCCTTGGATCAAACACCTAAACACTCTCTTGAAAATTCTCTTCGAACAATGCGAACCACCCACAGAAGATAAGGTCACACAGATTAATCTGGGAGATGAGGCTAATCCTAAGCCCATCTTTATAAGCGAAAGCCTATCACCCTCTGAGAAAGAAAATCTAATATCTCTTGTGCGAGAATATATAGATGTTTTTGCTTGGAATTATGAGGACATGCTTGGGCTTGATCCTCGAGTGGCTATGCAGTGCCGTAATATTAATTCGGACGCGAAAACCAGTCAAACAGCAACAGCGATGGTTCCGTTCAGAAATAATGAAAGCAATCCAGTTGGAAATCAAAAAGCTTATAGACTCTAGCTTCATTAGGGAGGAGCAACACCTTGATTGAGTAGCCAATATCGTCCCTGTTACTAAGAAAAAATGGAAAGATCCAGATTTACATCAATTTTTGTTATCTAAATGAGGCCTGTCCCAAAGACGAATTCCCTCTCCCAATCACAGATGTCATGATTGACAATACATGTGGGTTTGAACGAATGTCCTTTATGGATGGATTCTCAGGGTACAATCAAATTAAAATATATCCTAATGATGAAAAGCATACTTCTTTTAGGACACTACTGGGGGTATATTGCTAACTGTCATGCCCTTCGGACTGAAGAACGCGGGGGTAACATATCAGAGAGTTATGAATGCAATTTTTCACGAACATATGCGTAAAACAGTGGAATACTACGTCGATGATATTGAAGTGAAAAGCCGGCCAAGGGCGACCACATAGCAGATCTGAAGACAGTTTTTGAAATCATGCGGGCATATCAGTTGAAGATGAACCCCAAATCTTTCCTGGGGGTAGCCAGCGGTAAATTCTTAAGATTTATTGTGACATTCAAAGGATTCCATCTCGATCCAGAGAAAGTCCGTGCCGTCCAAGAGATGCAATCTCTGAGGAATCTCAGGGAGCTTAGAGGATTGCAAGGGCGACTAGCGTACATCTGGAGGTTTATCTCAAATCTCTCTGGAAGATACCAACCCTTAACCAAATTAATGAAGAAGGGCGTTTCATTCATCTGGGACAATGCTTGCCAACATGCGTTCGAGGAAATCAAACGATACCTCACGCAACCACCCATCCTTACAGCTCCGGTTTCAGGAAAACCTTTCCTGATATACGTTCGAGCGATGGATCATTCCTTAGGAGCTTTACTAACTTAGAATAATGATCAGGGACATGAGCATGCAAACTACTATCTGAGCAAAACCATGATCGGAGCTGAACATCGGTATAAACCTGATCGAAAAGGAATGTTTGGCGTTGGTGTTCACCATCCAGAAAATGTGACACTACTTGGTGGGCCAAACTATAAATGTTATATCAAAAGTCAACCCTTTGAGGTTGCTCATGACAAAGCCATCGTTGCTAAATGGTCGACTAGCAAAATGGGCCATACTGCTCTCCCAATATGAGATGCACTTTCTACCGCAAAAAGTCGTGAAGGGACAAGCAGTGGCAGATTTCCTGGCTGAACATCTAAATCTGAGAGCGACTGAACTTTACGAGGATCTCCCAGACGAGATCGCTGAAGTTTGTCTGACCCAGACATCTTTCGAAGGACAGGTGTGGCAACTCTTCTTCGACGGTGCATCGAGAACAGGTCCGTAAGGGCACGTCATAGCAAGAGTGGGGGTAGTACTAGTCTCCCCATAGAACTACATGATCCCTCGTGCATTCTCATTAACCGAGCCATGCTCCAACGATGTAGCGGAATACAATGCCCTTTTGACTGGAATGCAAATCGTCGATGAGATTGGCGTTAAAAATCTCGAAGCATACAGTGACTCTAAACTCATCGTTAACTAAGTTCGTGGAGAGTACGAAGTCAGGCATGAAGACTTAGTACCATATTTCAACGCAACTATCTCTATGGCCAAAAAGTTCAAAAACTTTTACAACGACCATGTACCACGCCAGCAAAATCGCACGCAGATGCACTGGCATCTCTCCCTGCCTCCTTAGCCCTTCCAGCTAGAGCAGTAGAGAAAATATTTATCTACAGCCACAATTTGTATTGCTCAAGAACCGCTTTTGAAGATTACCAAAAGCCGACAGGAGACTGTCAACCTAAAGAAGCTTCAGAGACTTCAACAGGTCCAGAACTCAGGGATTGACGATTCCCGTACATCGACTATACATTGTATGACATCCTTCCTGATGATCCCAAAGAGGCAGCTGTCATTAGAAGGAAAGCCCCCAAAATCTACTATAATGCGATACGCGAACACTGTATCGCCGATCGCATGATAGGATCCTCCTCCACTGTTTGTCGCAGAAGGAGGCATAGGAAGTACTCAAAGAAGCGCATGATGGCATGTGTAGAGCTCATCAGCCTGGTCCGAAGCTTGGGGATCGACTCCGAAGACTGGGATATTATTGGCCTAAGATTATCCTTGACGCCATCACTTACGCTAAACGATGTCACGCATGTCAGGTCCATGGTGACTTCATCCATCAAGCACTACGATATCTTCGTTCTACAATCTCAACCTGGCCATTTGAGATGTGGGGAATGGACGTGGTTGGCTCTATCACCCCTCCTTCATCCAAATGACATCGGTTCATTTTAGCTATAACCGACTATTTCTCTAAATGGGCTGAAACTATTCCCTTGAGGGAGGTAAAAGCATCTGACGTGGTCAAATTCGTTAAATATCACGTCATTTACCGCTTTGGTGTACCACGATGGATTGTGCATGATTTTGGGCCTCAGTTCGTCAGTCAGACTTTTCAGAGGTTCTGCAACAAGTTCAGAATGTAGAGTGTGTCCTCAACGGCATACTACCCAACCGCTAACGGCCTCGCAAAAGCTTTCAACAAAACTATTAGAAAATTTCTCAATAAATTCGTCTTGAAAAGCCAACGTGACTGGGACGACAAGTTAAGTGAATGCTTATGGGCCTATCGCACGACGGTTCAAACCCCGACGAAGGCTACACCTTCTCCTTGGTATTTGGGTGTGAAGCTGTACTCCTATTAGAAATTCAAATCCCATCTCTACGTGTCGCTTTGACAGCAGAGATGACAAATGAGGAGAAGCATCGACTGTGACTCCAAGAGCTGAAGGTTTTGGACGATAAACGCCTGCAAGCTCAATAGCAAATCGAGCTTTATCAAGCTCGAATTATCAGAGCCTTCAACAAGAAAGTCAAGGAGCGAACTTTCAAGAAAGGCGACCTTATCTTAGTTGTTAGAAGAACTATGGTGATGATGCATAAGACCAAAGAAAAATTCCAACCCAGATGGGAAGGACCATTTGTAGTAGAGTCGGTCTACTCAAATGGAGCTTATCGCCTCATAACTCAGACGGTGATACGCTCATGATGCCAATCAACGGCAAATTCTTGAAGAAATACTATCCATGATAGCACTCTTCTCCTGATCAGGTTAATACTACACCTCTGATTGAAACTCCAAATTCAAGATGAATGCCAAAGAAATGCTTCTCTTTCTCCACTGGATCACATCACGGTCAATCAGCGTCAAACTAATCAAGCGCTGGTTACATCATGATGCATGATGTAAAATTTGAAAAAGAAACAAAATGCAAACTTCGGTTTTAGTTTAGTTACTCTTCTACTGACATTCGACGTCTCCAACGGCTAAGGATAGAGGAAAATGTTGGCTTTTGAATCCAACATAAGTCTTTAACAACTTATCATGCTGAGGAGAATAGCATGGCTAACCCAACTCAAACGGTAGTTGGTAAAGACACACCAATTTCGTTGATAGCTGAGGTTTGCTAAACATCATAAGGGACTTGGTCCCATCCTCTCCTCCAAAATCTCCTAGCAATTCTCACCCATAGAATGATAGGGCCACAAAAATACCTGTGTTCATCTCTCTAATGAAATGAATTGAGATTTGTCAAGTTAATATTAAACTTCTGACAAATCAGATTTTTCAATCCCCAGTGGATTCAGTCGAGTTAATATTAAACCTCTGACAACAAAACTCATTAAAAATCCTCGCTGTTATGTTAATACTGCACCTCTAACGGCAAATTTCTCATGTCTTAGGAAATCAACGATTGTCACATTAATATTAAACCTCTGACAGTTCATTTTACTTTTCACCCAAAATCTCCTACCAATTCTCTTCATAGAGTGGTAGGTCCATAAATACAATCATTGCTATGTTAACACTACACCTCTGACAATGAAAAATTTCAATACTTCCCAATGAGTACAAATCTCACTTGTCTCTCCTCTATATGGAGTCACAAGTCCTCAAAATTGCTCCTATCGCAAACCAATTCTTGTCAAGTTAAAATTACACCTCTGACATTCCAAATTTCACTTATCAATTCTCATCAATAGAATGACAAGTCTTCAAAATTGCTCCTATCGCAAACCAATTCTTGTCTTGTTAATATTACACCTCTGACAAATTATTGTTAAGTTTAATACCATACCTCTAATAGTGATTAGGTTGCTGTCAAGTTCAATGTTAAATCTCTGACAGTCACTTTCTCAGGCTTCCATATTGGAGCTGAGATGAGCGATGCCAAGTTTAACATCACACCTCTAGCGTCCAGTTCATTGCTAAGTTCAACAATACACCTATGACAATGACTTCCCTCAAACTTCCCTAACGAAGTTGAGATGATTAATGCCAAGTTTAAAATTACACCTCTAGCATTACCTTCACTGCTAAGTTTAACATTACATCTATGACAGTGATGTTTCAGTCTTCCAAAATGAAGCTGAAACTCCCGTTGAGTCAGGTTAATATCACACCTTTGACCCACATTCCTGTCAGGTCAATATCATACCTCTGACAGTAATCTTGAATTCCAGAACGGAATTTTTTCCAACTTTAACTCGTTAAGTTAATTATCGCATTTCTAGCAAGTCAAGAGTTTCTACTTCTATATGTCAATTTTCAATGCAAAAAAGGAATTCAAGACATATCAGAAGACAAGAAAAAGTGTCACTTTATTGATATTCAAACATATGAAAGTGATACAAGACGCTTCCTTATACAATAAGATTGGGTGTTACAATAAAGGAGTACAAAGAAGTCCCTCTCTTTCAGCGAAAAGCTGCACTCACTCCTCAAGACATTGATTGAGCTTAAACCTGCACAAAAATACAGTATTTCAATTTTTAAGATTAAAAAGTGCAAGTGCTCAATTCTACCGCAATAGCAAGTGGCTATGCGGGTCGTGATCCACAAGGAGAGACTAGCGATAGAAGCTTTTTAGTAAGTCTTCTTTTAAGATACAAAGTTTGGTTAAAGTTCTTCTTTAGTCTTTAAAAGAAAAAGAGAAAAATTAGGTTAAAGTTAAGTGAGGAAGAAAGTGGTAGAATGAGAAGGTGGAGAAAAATAGAAGATGATTATTTACAAAGAAATTGAAAATGGAAAGAAGTGGGTGTTGTTGGTGTTCTAAACTAAAGAATAAAAGAAAAAAGAACTAAAAATTACTTACTTCTTTTGGCCAAATACCTACCTTGAATCTTTTGCAATGATGTTACCTTGAAGTGAGGCGATCAACGTATAGCCCATAAGAGTTGATTCCCATTTCCTCCACATTATATCATCAAGACGTTACAAGTATGAAGTGATACGGAATGAAACTCAAAATCCATCGTCATGAGCTATCGGTGGCACTCGCAAAGGCAAGGCTCTTTCGATACTTTTAGACTCACTTGGAGAGCAATTTTACCAAAAGAAGAAAAGTAGAGAAGAAGAAGAACACAAAAACAAAGTACATACAAAAGGAAACTACAGATTCGATTTCATAACAATAAGAGAAAAGAAGGAAATCTTACACCGGTGTCACTCTCAGCACAAGTTTCATTCTCGTTCTCCTATGAAACTCTGATCTCCTCTGATTTACATAAATTAAAACTAAAAATTACACGAAAAAAATAAAAAACTACACTACAAAGAATGAAAAAATGGACTAAATCCTATCTCTGCATTGTCGTCCCCCTTGCCTTTGAGATTGCAGGTATTTATAGAAGAAATGCAGAGATTAGAGGAGTATGAAGATAGGAAAGCTGGCTATTTCTGAATTTGAATCCTCCCTTATCTCCAAACTTGATTTGATATAGATATTCAGTTATGATCTGCAGTTTGTTGGCGTATTGATTACTGAATATCACTTATCAAATGATAGAATTAGAAACAGTGACCAACATAAGATTTGTAGCTCTGTCTGTCCTCTTTCTGGATCATCTTGAATCATCAGTTTTGAGATTCAGTAGCAAAAGTTATGATTCAAATACTGAAATGTATCCAGTTAGAATCTGAGTCAAACTTGCTTCATCTCATCTGTTTATCTTCTCTCTATCCATTTATCTCTCTGTATTTGATATTATCCTCGATTGATCTTTAGCTAACCAAAATAGATTTATAGAAATCTGAATTTTACTGGTTTCATTTGGTGTTATCTTTCTAATTTGCTCTGATCTTCAGCTAAACATTTGCCCCAATCCTTGATTTGTTCTAACTAGATCTGGGATCATCCTCAGCTAACCAAATTAGAACATTAGATTTGTAGCTCTGTCCGTCCTCTTTTTGGATCATCTTGAATCATCAGTTTTGAGATTCAGTAGCGAAAGTTATGATTCAAATACTGAAATGTATCCAGTTAGAATCTGAGTCAAACTTGCTTCATCTCATCCGTTGATCTTCTCTCTATCCATTTATCTCTCTGTATTTGATTTTATCTTCGATTGATCTTTAGATAACCAAAATAGATTTATAGAAATCTGAATTTTACTTGTTTCCATTTGGTGTATCTTTCTGATTTGCTCTGATCTTCAGCTGAATTTGCCCCAATCCTTGATTTATTCTAACTAGATCTGGGATCATCCTCAGCTAACTAAATAGATCCAGTTAAATCTGATTTTAACTGGTATTTATTTAGTTTAATCCTCTTTCTCTTCATTATTATCTTCTACAAAATAGACATTTGAGACAAAGAAATTAGCAGATTTATTACACGATAAATGTAGGAGTGTAATGAAAAGAATGCAAAATATGTGTATTATCACACCCCCACACCTATCTTTTGCTCGTCCTCAAGCAAAACAACAAAACTAAACTAAAGATTATTAGACCACTTTCGCAGGTCACGCGATTGCACTGAGCTTGTGCAATAAGCCGTTAAACCTCCAGGTTACCCTAGAGGACGAGTTTTGTCTCGTGAGGGTTTTCAGTGGATTACACCACAAAATCCGTAAAGAAAAAGAAAAATGTTAGTATTTTGAAAACACATTTTGAAAGAAAAAATATTTGAAATATTATTGTAAGTTTTAAGTAATCTATAAGTTATAGGAAAACCGAATTTTTCATTCCTAAACTTAGTCTCTATTCAAAAATTTGTTATCAATCAAAGTAAGGGTCAAATTGTACTTCTCATCTATTCTATTACTTTACCCTAAGTCATATGCACCTTGTGACTGTGAAAATTTTGACTAAGGGTTCTTTAACTCTAACTCTTATGCCTCATTTATTTATATATATATTTTGGTGGTATTATTCATTAGTTCTATTAGGCTTTCTAATCTGCCCATGTAACGAGCCTTTAATTGATGACTCCCAAACCAAACGATCTTAGGGCACCGGGTGGAAAAACACCCCAAGGACTTAAGGACTCGAGCAAATAAGGCCACAAAACTAAGGATTTTATTATATGAACCACTTTTAGGCGTGAATACTTATGCTTTATTAGGCGTGAATACTTATGCTTTATTAGGCATAAATATCCAGCTTAATCAGAGGATTTTTATATATATATTTTTTCTCAAACTTATCTAATCATCTTTCGCATAAATACTAAGGCTTGCTTAGGCCAAAGCACCTAACTAATCAATAATTAGATTTGTTTATCTTTTATTTATTTTTTCTTTTTATTTTGTTTTAATTTGTTTTAAGGCATAAGAATTCTTTGTTTTTGAACCCTAAGTGTGTAAGTGTATGAAGCGTGCATATTTCATTAAGGTAAAGATTAAGACTAAATTACTTTAACAAATTATCTTCCTAACCCTAAAAATCAAACAAATAATCTTATTTTGACCAAGTTTAAGAAATCCTAATTTTGATTTTCCTATTCCTTAAAATTGACTCAATTTCTTACAAAAAATATGTCAAAATATTGTTTCTATTTTTCAAAAAGTTTTTTTTTAAAAGTAAAGAAAAAATGTTAATTTTTTTTTTAAAGTTATGTTAGAACCCTCCCCACACCTATCTCATGCGTTGTCCTCAATGTATGAATTAATGCATAGATGCATGAAAAAAAAGAAAAGGGAAGGAAAATGTTACCTTAAGGTGGTGGTTCCGGTGGTGGTCTGATGGTCCACGAAGTGCGGCCCAATCGACTTTTCGTGGAGTTCGGAGGAACCCAACAGAAATCTCTCTAATATAACCCATTAAAATGATGTATCCATAAAGAATTTTTATTAAAAATTTAACCCCATCTAATTTCAAATTCCATAATTAATTTCGGAGTCAAATTTGTCAACCGCCTTGTCCAAAAATGGAGTGTGAAAAGATAGAATGATTGACTTGGACTTAGGAAGTACGGGAATTAATACCGACTCAGGAAAGTGACTTAAGTAAAGTAAAGGTTCAGGAGTCGAAATTGGTTCAGGAAGTGGGTCCAAATCAAGAAGTTAAAATTCAAGTCCACATTATTTTCCAACAATGGAATGTGACTTAATATTGGTGATTCAAGTTCAAGAATGATAGGTGTGAGAATCAAAACTGACTCTAAAATATTACTCAAGTCGGGTAACAAAACAGGAGTCAATATTGATTCGGGAATTTGAACTGGATCACAGATTTGAGAATCTAGGTCATATTTCTCTTTGAGTTCAATGTCATAAAAATGAGAACTTGCCAATTTATCAATGGGACTTTCAAAATTATAAAATTGGTCAAGTTCAATATGATGATCATCAAAGATGGGCGATTCAATTTCATTATGAATTGGCACAGGATCCAATGTTGACTCGGGAAAAAGATTGAAATCAGGTGAAGACATCGGAGTCATAATTGAATCAGGAAGTAGAATTGAATCACTAAGTTGAGGTTCATGATCATATTCATTTTTAAGTTCGATTTCAGGAAAGGGATAACTTGCCAAACTATCAATGTCACTTTCAAATTTTGGAGTTCGGGTAAGTTCAAATGATTGTGCTAAAATGGAACCTTGTGTTCCAAAACAACATGACTTTCTGCTCTAACAGAATGGTTACTAACATCAGAACTGGCCAAACGGTGAGAACGTAGAGATTGGACCATCATATCTATGTCATGATTACGAGCGTTTTGAGCCTGAGTCATGGCTTCAAGCATCTTTTCATAGTTGATAGGTTCATCGTTTTGTTGAAAAGATGAAGTGTTGTTTTGGAATTGGTGGTGAAATTGTGAGTCCATCAGATTTTGTGATTTTTGTTTGGACTCACGCATACTGATTTTCAAAATGATGGTTTTCTATTTTGGACTGGTGGAACTGAGTATGAATCTTAGAAAATATTGTGGACAAGGTGGATAAGGAGGACAAGTTGGTTGAAATTGGACTCAGGGGAGGTGGATCCCCATTGACTCTGTGAAGAGTTGAAATTATTCTGAAAATTATGGTTATAAGATTGGGGACATGGGCTCTATTGATTCAGATAAGACCAATCCGGCACACTAGGTTGGTTGAAGTTATGATATACCGGGTTGGTAATATCCGAAAAAAGAGGTTGGTGTGTAATATGGATTACTATTAAAATTGGAAAATTATTATTATAAGCCATATCATACAATAAAATACAAACAAAGAAAAAAAACAAACAAATAAAAAGAAAAAATTCTAAACTAAGTTAGGGTAGACCTATGACCTAGACGACTCCTAACTGGTCAGACTGTCCACTGGAGGTATAATGCAGACTTTGACCACAAACTAATCAGCCAGGTCAGGGCAAGATTGGTGAGAGGTTATCTGTCAAAGACGTTCCTTAATTAAGTAACCACCAACCTTCGGGCTTTCGGCCCTTAATCCCCTTCCTAGACACTAATTGGCAGGAGTCAAATTCCAAAACCTTTCCCCTTTAGGATAATCTCCTAATTGAGTCTGAGATGTCCCTAGGGCCAACGTCTACTCAATTTTATTTAGGCTTGGGTTAGTGAGTGAGGAGATTGTTTGTGGGCTAAGGGAGGGTAATGACTTCCCCACTTATCTTTTTTATAGGACAAGCCCTTAAGATTGATTTAGTGCAGTGTACAAGAAAAGCAACACTTAAGCAATGTAAACAATCCAAAAGTGTTCTTATACTACATGCTATGCACACGTACCTTTATTCCAGCACTCTTCAACAGCAATGAAAAATGCAATAAAATAGACACGTGCCTAAATGCAAAGTCTAAATCATTTTTTAGCATTTACAATCATCATTTTACTGTTGTGTTGAAATATATATACAGTGAGTCAAACAAGGAAATAAATGCTACAGATATTTAACTATGCAATTCAGCCAACCTGCAAAAATACAGGTTAGTAGTTCATTCAGTTTGCCACAGGACTGTAGTAAATCTGAGGGCTTCTTGGCTCTGCTTTCTTGAGCAGAGTCCAAGGCCACTTATATGTCCACTGCAGTAAGAATTCCTTGTTGTTGAATCTGTATAAAAAAATAAAGAAGAAAGTTAACCAAAAATATAAACTTTAAAAGAGAGTAACTTACCGTCCCTCCCGGGTAACGGCGCCAAAATTTTGATTGAGCTTAAACCTGCACAAAAAATACAGTATTTCAAATTTTAAGATTAAAAAGTGCAAGTGCTCAATTCTACCGCAATAGCAAATGGCTATGCGGGTCGTGACCCACAAGGAGGGACTAGCGATAGAAGCTTTTTAGTAAGTCTTCTTTTAAGATACAAAGTTTGGTTAAAGTTCTTCTTTAGTTCTTTAAAAGAAAAAGAGAAAAATTAGGTTAAAGTTAAGTGAGGAAGAAAGTGGTAGAATGAGAAGGTGGAGAAAAATAGAAAATGATTATTTACAAAGAAATTGAAAATGGAAAGAAGTGGGTGTTGTTGGTGTTCAAACTAAAGAATAAAAGAAAAGAAAAGAACTAAAAATTACTTACTTCTTTTGGCCAAATACCTACCTCGAATCTTTTGCAATGATGTTACCTTGAAGTGAGGCGATCAACGTATAGCCCATAAGAGTTGATTCTCGTTTCCTCCACATTATATCATCAAGACGTTGCAAGTATGAAGTGATACAGAATGAAACTCAAAATCCATCGTCATGAGCTATCGGTGGCACTCGCAAAGGCAAGGCTCTTTCGATACTTTTGACTCACTTGGAGAGCAATTGTACCAAAAGAAGAAAAGTAGAAGAAGAAGAAGAACACAAAAACAAAGTACATACAAAAGGAAACTACAGATTCGATTTCATAACAATAAGAGAAAAGAAGGAAATCTTACACCGGTGTCACTCTCAGCACATGCTTCGTTCTCGTTCTCCTATGAAATTCTGATCTCCTCTGATTTACATAAATTAAAACTAAAAATTACATGAAAAGAAAAACAAAAACCTACACTACAAATAATGAAAAACTGGACTAAATCCTATCTCTGCATGGTCGTCCCCCTTGCCTTTGAGATTGCAGGTATTTATAGAAGAAATGCAGAGGTTAGAAGAACATGAAGATAGGGAAAGCTGGCTATTTCTGAATTTGAATCCTCCCTTATCTCCAAACTTGATTTGATGTGGATATTCAGTTCTGATCTGCAGTTTGTTGGCATATTAATTACTGAATATCACTTATCAAATGACAGAATTAGAACATAAGATTTGTAGCTCTGTCCGTCCTCTTTTGGATCATCTTGAACCATCAGTTTTGAGATTCAGTAGCGAAAGTTATGATTCAAATACTGAAATGTATCCAGTTAGAATCTGAGTCAAACTTGCTTCATCTCATCCGTTGATCTTCTCTCTATCCATTTATCTCTCTGTATTTGATTTTATCCTCGATTGATCTTTAGATAACCAAAATAGATTTATAGAAATCTGAATTTTACTTGTTTCCATTTGGTGTTATCTTTCTGATTTGCTCTGATCTTCAGCTGAATTTGCCCCAATCCTTGATTTATTCTAACTAAATCTGGGATCATCCTCAGCTAACCAAATAGATCCAGTTAAATCTGATTTTAACTGGTATTTATTTAGTTTAATCCTCTTTCTCTTCATTATTATCTTCTACAAAATAGACATTTGAGACAAAGAAATTAGCAGATTTATTACACGATAAATGTAGGTGTAGTGAAAAAGAATTCAAAAATATGTGTATTATCAGACATCTACACTGCTTCACATACAAGATGTTTGGAAGTGCGCCGAAGAAAGGTTCCTCTTTTCTTCCACTGAATCATGTCGCAGTTGACCAGTGTTGGGACGATCGAGTGCTGATTACATCATGATGCATGATGTAAGCATTGAGAAGCTCATCGCTTACTGAGAACAATGGTGTTTCTTGAGGTCGAAATGCAGAGGAACATTCTGATTGGTGTAGGCCGTAATCCTTTGCTTAATGAGCATCTCCACCACCAGAAAGTCATCCAATGAGCATGGATTTTTCGTCGATGTCACTTCTGAGGGTAAGATTGGTGAAGGGAGGATCCAAAACCTTACTGGTGACGTCCTCTTTCCCGTGACTTGCAAGAGGACCATACCCACCACCATACCCACTATAACCATGACAAACCCGGGACATTGCCTGCGTCATGTCCAATAAGGCCTTGACGGGTATCATTAACCACGTGAAGCCTCCCTGCCCATGAAAGGAGCTTTGATTCCCCGAAGTGCTCGCCAATCGAACAAGCTGACCGGTCAAAAATATTCTCCCAAGAGCCCTGCAAAGACGCAGAAGACCGACTGAAGCTGCCAGAACCAGCAAGAAGCAAAAAAACAAAAAGTTAAAAATTTTTTAAGGCAGGAAGAGAAAAGCTGAAGGGCAGACGCGATTGAAGTTGTGAACTTCAGACGCGGAGTTGACCAGTGCAGATGAAACGCGGTCTGGTGTTAGACTTGCATCCAAGATATAAGAAGCAAGGTAGCCCAGACGCAGAGTTTGCCACACCCACATTTGAGAAACAGGGGTTGCCATATCCAAGTCCAGAGGTCTCAAAAAGTTAGAATTCTCTAAGTCAAGAACCTCAAACGCGAGCTTCTTGTACAAGCTCGCGTCTCAAGATACAAGCACAGAGTTTATCACACTCGCGTTCAAAGGACTTGTGAATTAGAGTTTAAAGTCAGTAAGCTCGCGCTTCATCAAGAAGTCTGAAAGATGCGACTTTCAAACATAGGCGCATCAATCAGATTTCAAGAGAAGATCAAGAGATCGAATTCTTCATTGGACAGGAAAACAGAAACTCAGTGGGACTGAGTATTTCATGGCAACAAATGATTCCTGCCCGAGGAAGAATTCTCTAGAAATTGAACTTTATTCATGAAGGCGCGACTGTAAAAGCACTTAAGGCGATGCTTTTTGATCTTGAAATCACTTGACTGTGATAATCTTTGGAAAAGATTAAAGAAAAGTATGGAACCTTTGAGTTCTTGTTGTTCATGGGAACACAACCCCTGAAGGAAGATGGACAAATCAAGACAAAGACTCTCAGAGCGCATGCTCTCAAAGGGAAACAGTCTAAAATAATGGAATGTTAAGGGGGTGAGGCCTATTTATAGGCAAGCCATAAGGCTTACAATTAATGGCATAAAAATCAAAACCATCAGCCTTAATTCTCGCACGAACATCAAGTCCAATAAGGAGCTGATGCGTGGATTGCCGCTTCGGAAAAACATCAAAGGACACAAGTTCCAATCGTCAACGCCGACTTGGCATCAAAAGATCTAACAAGATCTTTAAGATGGGCTGCATGTAACGCTTAGGAAGCGGCGTCAGGCGCAGACTCAAAGGTCGTGTCCACAAGTCCGCGAACCTTTCATAAACCCGAGGGCTACGTTCCTTTCATTTCTACTG
>JAVJIF010001563.1:0-175811 GCA_038442645.1 Agave tequilana | reverse complement strand
ACGAACTTGATCACGTTAGACGATTTTACCTCCTTCAGAGGAATAGCTTCGGCCATTTAGAGAAAAATCGGTTATTGCCAAAATAAACCGATGTCCTTTTGATGATGGTGGGCTGATAGGGCCAACCACGTCCATTCCCCACATTTCAAATGGCCAATTAGAAGCCGTGGAGTGAAGTAGCCTGGTGCTTGATGGATGAAATCGCCATGCACTTGGCAAAGCGTGACATCTTTTTAGCATAAGTGACGGCGTCGGCAATCATCTTGGGCCAATAGTAACCCAACCTTTGGAGTCGATGTGCCAATTTTGGGCCGGGTTGGTGGGCTCCACACATGCCATCATGGGCTTCTTTCAATACCTCTTGGGCTTCCTTTGGTGAGAGGCACCGGAGCAAGACCCGTCATGCGATCGACGATACAATGTTCGTGTAATCGCATTGTAGTAAAATTTAGGGGCTTTCCTTCGAATGGCAGCTGCTTCTTTGGCGTCCTTAGGCAGGATGCCATACAAGACATAGTCGATATAGGGGAATCGCCAGTCTTTAAGCTCTGGCCCGGTTGACAATTCCAGCGCTTCTTTGCCTTGATACTCTCTCTTGACTTCTGATAGTCTTCGAGGGCAGTTCTCGGGCAATACAGGTCGTGGCTGTAGACGAATACCTTCTCCATTGCTCCAGCTGGAAGAGCTAAGGAGGCCGCGAGGGACGCCAGTGCATCTGCATGCGCATTTTGCCTGCGCGGTACATGATCGATGTAGAAGTTGTGAACCTCTCGGCCATGTGGATAGTTGCGTTGTAATAGGGTATTAGGTCTCATGTCTGACTTCGTACTCCCCGCGAACTTGGCTGACGATGAGTTTAGAATCACCGTATGCCTCGAGATTTTTAACGCCAATCTCATCGGCGAACTGCATCCCAATCAGGAGAGCGTTGTACTCCGCTACATTGTTGGAGCAAGGCTCAGTTAATGAGACAGCTCGAGGAATCACATAGTTTGTGGGCGAGACGAGTACTACTCCTACCCCCGCTACGATGTGTCCTTTTGGGCTTGTTCTGGATGCACCGTCGAAGAAAAAGTTGCCATACTTGACCTTCGAACGATGTCTGAGTCGAGCAGACTTCGACGATTTCATCTGGGAGATCCTCGTAGAGTTTGGCTGCCCTCGGATCTGGGTGCTCAGCTAAGAAATCTGTCACCGCTTGTCCTTTAATGGCCTTCTGTGGTAAAAAGTGCATTTCATATTGAGATAGCAATATGGCCCATTTTGCCAGCCGGCCATTTAGCGATGAAGGTTTAGTCATAAGTAACCTCAGGGGGTTAACTTTTGATATGACTTTTATAATTTTGGCCTACCAAATAGTGTCGCATTTCTGAATGGCGAACACTAATGCCAAACATTCCTTCTCGATCGGGTTTATACGATGTTGGCTCCGATCATTATTCTACTCAGATAGTAGATCGCTTGCTCTCGTCCTTGATCATCATTCTGAGCTAGTAGAGCTCCCAAAGAATGATCCATTGCTCGAACGTACACCAGGAAAGGCTTTCCGGATACCGGAGCTGCAAGGACTGGTGGTTGAGTGAGGTATTACTTGATTTCCTCAAACGCTTGTTGACAAGCGTTGTCCAAAATGAACGAGACACACTTCTTCATCAGCTTAGCGAAGGGTTGGCATCTTCCGAAAGGTTTGAGATGAACCTGCAGATGTACGCCAATCGTCCTTGCAATCCCCTGAGTTCCTTGAGATTTCTCGGAGGTTGCATCTCCTGGATAGCGCGGATCTTTTCCGGGTCCAAATGGATTCCTGTGGAAGTTACAACAAATCTTAGGAATTTGCCACTGGCCACCCAGGAAGGACTTGGTGGGATTCATCTTCAATTGATGAGCTCGCATGATGTCAAAAACCACCTTCAGGTCAGCTATGTGATCACCCTTAGTGCGGCTTTTTACCGCGATGTCGTCAACATAACATTCCACCGTTTTGCGTATTTGCTGATGGAAAATGGCATTCATGGCCCTTTGATATGTTGCCCCCGCATTCTTCAGTCCGAAGGGCATGACGGGTGTAGCAATATACCCTAGAGGTGTCCTGAAGGAGGTATGCTTTTCGTCATCAGGATACATTTATTTGATTGTATCCTGAGAATCCATCCATGAAGGACATTCGTTCGAATCCACAAGTATGTCAATCATGACATCTGTGATTGGCAATGGGAATTCGTCTTTGGGGCAAGCCTCGTTTAGATCACGGAAGTCGATGCAGATTCGGATCTTCCCGTTCTTCTTGGCAACTGGGACAATGTTGGCTACCCAGTCGGGATGTTGTTCTTCCCTGATGAAGCCAGAATCAATAAGTTTTCTGACTTCTGATTGAATTGCCTCCATTATTTCTGGACGGAACCGTCGCTGCTGTTGTTTGACAGGTTTTCCGTCGGATTGATGTTGAGGCGGTACATAGCCACTTGAGGATCAAGTCCAGGCATGTCCTCGTAATCCAGGCGAAGACGTCTATATACTCTTGTACAAGAGATATTAGATCCTTCCTCTCCGAAGGTGACAGGCCGTCACTTATGAAGATGGGCTTAGGATTGGCCTCATCTCCTAGATTGACTTGAACAACCTTGTCTTCTGTGGGTGGCTCGCGCTGTTCAAAGCGGGTATCCCAAAGAGTATTTAAATGTTTGATCCAAGGATCTGTATCAGATTGGATCATTTCTTCATCTTCGTCTTCCAGGTGGCTTGTTGAAACCATGTTCACTGAAAGTTCTCTGAAGATGTTGCCGACACTGACATCCGACTCCCATGATGATATGTCTGAAGAGTAATTATGACCTGATGGCCCTCCAGAATCAGAGGCTGATGGGATCGGAGTCGATACATAGCCCAACCCCGGCGCGTCCGATGATAATAATCGGGGTCTTTCCCTTTCGGCACAAAAGATCGAAGTAGCGTTCTCCTTCCTTTGCCGAAGTTCAACCCGGGTCTGTTGGTTAGATCGTACCCCATGCACTTCATCATTTTGAGCGCTTTTGGTCATAATGACCGAACTGAGGGGATTCCTCCTCGCCTTCCGATTCTTCGTGGGGCGTTGGTTCAGACGAGATTCGCCCAAAAAGAATTGGTTTTGGCCTTTCCGTCTGGTTGGAACCATAAATATAAATTCTTGCGCATTACCATTCTCCTGGTATGTCCCGAAGGATGATTTTACTGGTACATGCAACAATGTCAAAGCATCCATTGCCGACCAGAGGTCATCATCTACATCAGTGCTAGTATCTGACGGCACTGAATCAAAAGCAAACACAGAAAGATACGCTAAATCTAATTCTTCATTAATGTACCATCCGCCTGCATCATCAGCAGAGGTATTATCAACATCGGGTTTATTAATGCCCGTCACAGGTGGATCCAGTTCCCACATGCACTTATCTTCTTCCAGCTCGGACGCGGGCGACAATCTCCTCAGCCTGTTCACCTTGTTGGACTAATTGCTTCCAGGTGCGGCTTTCAGCAACTCCTATTTGAGCAAGAAGTGAGATTTGGAGATTGTGCCGGCATGTTTCCACAAAGGTAGCCTGGGTCATGCCGCTTGGACACCGGAGCGCCACATTCCGAAATCTTTCCACGAAAGACTTGACGGACTCTCCCTTTCGCTGCTTGGTGGCTAAAAGGGTAGGCATGTTGACCTCCGAGTCATCCTCGAAGAAGCGTGTTAAGAAAAGCTTCTCCAAATCGCCCCAGTTCTTGATAGAACCTTCTGGGAGCTTCATGAACCATTCAAAGGCCAGCCCTTTCAGGGTGCCGATGAACAGACGAGCCAGGATAGCATCGTTATCTACTACATTCCCGGTTTGGGATTTAAAGTAGTAGATGTGTTGGTTGGGTGACCCTTTCCCATCGAATGCTTGAAGGGTTGGAGCCTTAAACTTGGACGGGTATGGAACCAAGTCCCATTCAGCAGGATAGGGCCGGACCACTCCAGCTTCTTGGAGGCCTTTACGGTTGGTAAGGGCCTCGAGGCGTTGCTCCAATTGACTCATTCTTTTAGCATGAGCCTTTCCCTGGTCTTGGTCGCCCTTTACTTGCGACGAGGATTTGGACGAACTAGAAGTAGATCGCTGCCTCTCCTCAGAAGGTTCGGAAGATGAGCTTTCTCCCTTTCTCCCTTTGCCCTTCGTCTTTTTAGGAGGAGATTTCCTCCTGTCTTCGAGCAACTGTGCAAGCATCTGCTTGAGGGAGTCGATAGATTCCTGCTGAGAAAGAATCATATCCATTTGTGCCTTCTGGATTTGTTCTAAACGTCTAGCCGTTTCCTCAGGAGTGCCTATCATGTAGGCGGAGGCCTCCTTCTCAACGGAAGAGTTTGAAGCCCGTGATTCCGCTACGGCGGAGTGAGAATCATTCACTTTAATGCCATGGGCTAAGGCATTATAATCAATCGGGGGAATGGCCCCAGTCCGGGTGCGAGTGTGTTGATACACTCCTTCCGGTTCAGACTCAGACTCATCCGAGCTGACTGCAGGTTGTTTCCCTTGCCCTTGCTCGTCATATTCGCAGTGAGCTCCGGGTACTCAATGTCAGAGAAGGTTCTCCTTCTGTGGGAGCGCCTTCTTTTGGCTGACGGGGGAATCAGGGTCAGCTGTCTAACTAAAGACTGCTGGTGCACACCTGATCCGCAACGGCACTCAGAAAGCATATGGATGAGCCGTTGGCAGCAACATGATGAAGTGACCTGATTGGCACTTCTTTTCTTCGTCAAGTAATCCCTCAGATCCATGGGAGGGGGATCGAAGAGACTAGCCTCGCAACGTCGAAGACAGGAGGCATCCATGTGCTGTATAGCCTGGACGCGGGTTTCAGGGACGCGATTTTCGCGCCGCGGCTGTAAGACGCGCGTCTGGCGTCTCTGTTGGGACGAGACGCGATTGGCGTGCTGCCGCTCGGTGCGTCGGGGCAGAGACGTTTGAGAGATGATGGGGCTGGGCCCCACGCCTATGGGCGCGTGCCTCTCGCGCTTGACGAGGCGCAGAGGCTTCACCTTGGCGTTTGGTGAGTTGGTCTTCAGAGGACCTAGCTTGAGGAGTCTCGCGTTTGGGCCGCCAAACGCGGACTTCACGTGCTGGACGTGGTGCGGGCAAGGCGCCAGATTGTACGTCGCGTCCAGCCTCAGTCGGACAACCAGAGGTTCCAACTTGTAGCTGACGCGCACGTCTCCTCTGTCGACGCTCAGCGTTTCGGTTACGTCGTGGAGGTGGAGAGTGACTAACGACGACCTGATGCTGAAACACCAGAGATTTTGACCACGCGGGTCTCCTGAGAGACGCTGACGCGTGTGTTCGGTGATGCGCGGTTGATCGCAGCGGCAGTTGTGCCTGAGATCACGCGGGCCTTCTGAGAGGCGTTGGCGCGTGTATCTTGCTTGGCACAGTTGGCAGCAGCAGCGCCCGAGAGAACTTCAGATCGGGCTTCGGGGGCATTCCCCGTCGAGACCCTGCGGCAGACGCGGGTCCTGGGGCTCTTGGAGCCGGAAGAGAGAAACTCCTCGTACTTTGCCTGGTCGAACTCGACAACGAGCGATTCGACCATCTTTCCCTCACGAAGGACGTCATCTTGCGCCACGATTTGCTCATCAGTGACAAATGAATTCCCCAGCGGAGTCGCCATCTCTTGTTTGCAGAGGAAAAAATTCGCGTAAAGTTTCTTGAATCAATTGAAAGTTTACAACGGATTAATACTCCGATTACAAGGGAGGGAGGATGTTGAGTCTTGAATCCTCCCTTTGTTTAGTGCTGGGTTCTTCAAGTGGCGGTGGAGAGTGAATCTTGTTCTCCGTTGACCGGATGACCGTCGGAATCGTCAAGGGTCTTCTCTTTGGGTGGTAGAAGGAGTAACACAGCTCTGTTTACCAAAACTCTCAAAGAGAAGGTAGGCAAAGGGCAACTCGTACACAGCGAGCTTGCTGAAGAGTTGAGCTCTCTTCTCTCCTGTCTCTGTCTGGTTTCTTGTTCCTCTCGCTCCAAAAAATTCCACCCCTTCTTCATAGCGACGGGGCTATTTATAGGGGTTTCAGGGGTGAACGTGCCCCCCTAAAAACGCTCCACAATGAGGGGCTGACTTCCCCGCTATGTGGGCGGCAACTGGCCCAATAACCAGGGCGGTTATAACCGAGACGTGGGCCTTGGAGTTGAGACGCGGGTGTCGAGCCCACGCGCCTTGAGGCTGAGACGCGGGTGTCGAGCCCACGCGCCTTGATGCTGAGACGCGGGTGTCGAGCCCACGCGCCTTGATGCTGAGACGCGGATGGCCATCATTAGCCCTGCGTCTAGAACTTGAAACTCTACTTTTTAATGGCTTGTCTTCTAGTGATTTTTAGACAGCCTACAACCCTACCGAGCAGCTATATTTAGATTATAACTCGATGACGAGTTATTTTGAAGAAGGAGGGACTAATGCAGGAGATTAAGAAAGAAACAAGTCAGCAGACCAAGACAGAGCCCAAGCCAACAGACCAAGACAGTCTGTCAACTGACAAACTCAGCTGTCGATAGACAAACTCATGAGGCTTTTCTCGAGAGTTGGAGTTTTACAGTCTGTCGACAGCTGACTTGCACCTGTTAATAGCCTCTGGCATATCTGCGTATCCGTTTCTGAATAGGATTTAGTTTTTCAGTTTGATTTAACTTCGATTTGTTTTGTTTTTTGTTTGATTATGTTTCCTAATTAGATTAGTATTTTTCTTTATTGCCTAGATAAGGCCATTGTATCTTGGGTTTTGGTATTCAAGTTTGATCATCAACAAAAATTAACTTTTTCTTTTTAATTGCTCATGGATTCGAGTTATTCATCATTTGCTCGTGGATTTGAGTGTTATATCCTACCTGAAGATATTCTTCAGAGTTTGTTGGTTCTAGAACGAGATCTAAGCAGCGACTTTCGCTTCTTTGTCTGTGTCAAGAACTGATGTAGGAGATCAAGGCAGAAGCAAGTCAGCAGACCGAGACAGAGCTCAAGGCAACAGACCAAGACAGCCTGTCGACAGTCAGTCAGCTGTCGACAGACAAACTCAGTTGTTGACAAACTGCTAGCAAGAGGCGTTTTCTGAGAATTAGAGTTTTACAGACTGTCGACAGTTGACTTGCACCTGTCGATAGACTCTGGCGTATCTGTGTCTCTATTTCTGAATGAAATTTAGTTTTTTAGTTCGATTTGAAGTCCGATTTGTTTTATTTTTCTTTTGTTTGATTAGGTTTCCTAATCTCTGTTCTAAAATCGGATTAATCGGCCGATTAATCGGTCGATTAATCCTATTCGGTGACAGCCCGCTTAATGTTACATTAATCGCTCTGATTATGCGCTCGGGCGATTAATCGGGTCCAAAACGATTAATCCCCGATTAATGCCCGATTAATCCGATTAATCCGCGATAAATCATTTAGGTATTTCATATATTATTTCACTTTGTGTGTGTTGAATCGCTAAGTAGTTTATATTGTAATGTTGATGATTTGATAATGATCTTTTTTTAAATAGTAGATGAATGTTATTTATTAAATAGTAGATGAATTATGATATTTTATTATTGTATATTTTGCATAAAGTGATACTTATGTTTTATTATTTTTTATTATTTTTCAAATTAACTTATTTAGCAATCTTTCTCTATCATTCTTTAAAGTTCATTATTTTGATTGATAAATTGACTAATTTTTTATTTATCTTATTTTGCAAGCAAGTTCTTTGATTTATATTTATATTGCAAAATTTGAAATCTTGGATTACTAATGTGAAGAGATAAGTTCTTTTACTTCTTCTTTTTTTTACTATTTATTCATATTGTCTTATTCATCATATCATGGTTTATAACTTCACATCTAGAATTATCTTGTATATATTTAGGTATTTTCAACAATTAACTGTATATATTCATATATAGTTGTGTATAAATATAATTAACTATATTAAAATTTTCAAAAACGATTAATCCCCGATTAATCTCCGATTAATCCGATTAATCATTATTCAGTGTTAGACCGCACGAATAATGAAACCGATTTTTAGAACACTGTTCCTAATTAAATTAGTATTTTTCTTTATTATCTATATAAGATCATTGTATCTTGGGTTTTGGTATTCAAGTTTGATCATCAATAAAAATTAAGTTTTCTTTTTCAATTGCTCGTGGATTCAAGTTATTTATCATTTACTTGTGGATTTGAGTGTTATATCCTACTTGAAGATATCCTTCAGTGTTTGTTGGCTCTAGAACGAGATCTAAGCGGCGGTGTTTGCTTCCTTGTCTGCGTC
This sequence comes from Agave tequilana, assembly GCA_038442645.1. Taxonomy (NCBI): domain Eukaryota; kingdom Viridiplantae; phylum Streptophyta; class Magnoliopsida; order Asparagales; family Asparagaceae; genus Agave; species Agave tequilana. The sequence goes on along the minus strand of JAVJIF010001563.1, from coordinate 167,507 downwards.
ACCTAGACACTTAAGCCGCCATCCAATTAGACACTCTACATTCCCACTTTTAAATCACTGCTAGCAAAGCATGGAAAATGGGAAATTGAATAAAGTGGTTTTGTGGTATATGGGTGGTTGCAGACAACCTGCTTAACTAAAGGTTTCTCATTTAACACACATGATCTATCTTCAAAGGGGAACATTGTTTAAGCACCACTAAATTTGGCCATTTCCACGCACGACACCCTCGAATCTTTACCTTTTCCATAAAACTATCCCTTTTAAAGATGGATAGAACATGATTTACAAATAAAGGGACAAGGGAAGGTTTTTCTCTCAGTAAAACACTAGGGTTGAAGGAGGTCGCATGCATGGCACATGGCCAGATTAACATGCCCAAGATAGCTCCCAATGATAAGTAGAACAGGGGTGCTAAATGAGAAATGTTTTGTTATGGGGGTACATGTAGTAGAGGGCTGTTCTATGCAACTTACCCCATAGGGTAGGGTACTAACATGGATATGCACACATAACAGCCAATGTGCAGGAACAAGCTCTGAAAATCTTACCTGCTTGTTGGAAATCCTAGACATATTAAAACGTTCACAACTGACATGCTGGGCTAATTCCTATAAATGCAGACTAATTACTTCAAAACTGAAGCTGGACTTATTGTAGCAAGCATGTACTCTAGCTATCTGAGAAAATAATTCCAAAGACAAAGCTTTCATTTACAACACTCCAACTCAAATGCTCCTTGCTCATACAAACAACAGATCCAGCATTTGCCCACCAATCACTTGTGACCACTATCAAACTCTACCATAACAAATAGTTAAGGCGCTCATCAGCTACGCAAGAGAAAATGCCAAAGCATTTCCTGTGGCTTCTAAACTCCAAACTCAATGAACATTGAAGAACAAGAATTCTCTAAGGTATTCTTAAAACAAACTATAGAAAGATCAAAGACTCCCACCTCTGAAAACTTCTTCAAATTACATAAGATTGCCCATCAGATCATTGAAACACCAAGAGATCAATCAGAATAAGTTCCTAAATTTTGGAAAGAAAGAGAGTGAGAATTGGGGGCTACCTGAATTAGGATTTCGGAATTGACGAGGAACTTTTGCTTGACCCTCAGGGACTTGGCGTCGGAGCTGTATATAAAAGAAGTGTTCATCTCTTCCTCCTCTTCTTCCTCCTTCGCTTCTTGATCTCGGAAAAGAGAGGACGGACGGCGAGAAACCCTAGCCAGCTCCAATCAGAAGGAAGAACTCTATCGCCGTCAAAGGTTCGGGGTTCATCCTCTCCCGCCTTGAGAGAGCAAAGTATAAATGCGAGAATTTCATGGAACCCGAAGGAGTCAGGGGCGGTAATGGGCCGGATTTGGGCCCGAGTGCTTTAAATTTGTCAGACTTCTTGCCAATTGGCGGCCCGATTGTCTAGAAGCCCAATTCAAATTTAACCCAGCTGGATCTAGAGGAATCAAATGGGTCGGGTCGGGTTGGTTTTGGGACGTATCTATAACTGAACCCGAAGTTTGAAACCCGAACTCAACCCACCCAAAAGCCAATGGGTAAATAAACAACTCGCCCCAAATCCTGCCCACGGGTCTTCGGGTTTATTCGGATCGGGTCGGGTAATTTAGATTGGGTTAGATATGGGCGGGTCTGAGTTATAATAAACTTAGTTGCAAGAGTTATAATTAACAACAAGAAAATTATTATAATTCCAACTATGGATTTATAATAAATGTATTAAACTCTCATATCATATATTTTTTTTCCCATTATTTGTGATTCATTATAACATCCAAACATTTACAAATATGATCAAGATTTTATGTACGTCTTTGGAAATGTTCACATCATGGACTTGGAGTCAACAGGATCCTCATCCTCGTATAATATTGTAGCAAATATGAATAAAAATGTTCTTAACATTTTGTAGAATGTTCATTTTGCAAAAATTAGAGTGAATAAACCTAAGAAAAGAAAAATAGTATGCTAAGTATAGTTCTTCAATCTTTAAGATCCAAATCGTTAATAAAGAAGGAAGCAACATTAATGAATTCAGACACAAATAATGCAAACAAACTCCTACATTTTGATTAAAATAACAAACAAATGAAAAAAGAGAAGTGACATATAAGACACTTGGCTAATAACACAAATCTATTAATTAAAATGAAGAAAAGTGCTAGCTTTTTTTTTACTATAATAAGTGCCACCTAAATACATACTATTATACATTGCCCAATCTTCAATTTGCTCTGGGTTTAGGTCAGGTTTGGACAGGTGAGAGTGTGATACCTAAATCTGACTCACAAATAGAATTCTTAAAATTTTATAGCCCAAGCCATTTGGGTTTTCAAAAGTATGAACTCAAACCCTAATTTCTTTGGGTGGGTCAGGTTGGGTTTGGGTAAAACCCGACCCGGTTGACACCCCCTCATTGGATCCTTCAAACTAGTTATTTCCGCAAGATAAGAAATAGAACCCACAAGGGTACGGGCTAATGTTCCCCAAAAAGGAGGGGTGAAAAGAAAGAAAATAGATGTAATACTTCTAACTGTGAATTCACTTAAGAGTCAAAGACCAGCCCGCCCTGGCCCCGAACCTGCCGGGCCAAGCCTAGACCCGCAGGAGAAAACCGGGCGGCCCGGGGTCCCGGCAAGGTTGGTCCGCGTTTTTTATTTAAAAATTCAAAAACTTAATTTTGTAAATTACAATTTTAAAAATGTTTAAATTCACAAAAAAAATCAAAAATTGCACAAATTTTGACAACATTGCTACAAGCTGTGAAACGCTAATGTAAATTTTTTTATTAACAATCTGATAATTTTGATAAATTGATACAAATACAGATGAAGTGCATAGATTAAAAATCAAACATAAATAATAAATTGAGAAAATATAAATGATTTTTTTGGAGAGTCTTCAATGATTTCTTCTACTGATTTATTTTCGCTTCTCGTCTCCGCATTCAGCTAATCCTTCTCGTAGATACTCATCTCGATGGTTCTAAAGACATGTGGTTCCTCATATCAGTCATCACTCGTGTAATTATACTAAAAGCTGATTATGAAGGCATTGAAGAGGCGGGAGAGGTTAGTAAATCACGCGTCATGATAAAAAGCATAGGATATGTAGATTCCTGTGATTTTCACCATGCCAAAATATTAAAATATTCAAATCCTGACTCTACATCAATCTCAGAAGTTATGGCACGAATCGAATAATAATGAAGCTAATTCAATGTGTCTGAGCTTCTTGATCTTTTCGGTGTAGATAATAAGCCAGATAATAAAGAACTTCTAGGCCTAGATGAAAATATAACATGGGATAATGATTGTTTATTTTCAAATTGTGATTCATAAAAATCATACAATTTTTTTTATAGATTTCTCAATATCCATCCATATTATGGCTTAATCAGATTAATTCATTTTTTCATAAAAAATTTCAAGTAAATATTTGCATCCTTCAAATTTAATATGAGGATCCATAATAGTAGCAAAACAAAATATAGTAGGAAAATATTTAAATACTTATTGAATTTTTCTTTCATAAGAGTAATAATATCTTGAAGCAAAAAATCATTTCGATATGTATAAAACAGTTCAGTAATTTCAATTAACTCGTAAAATACTTATTGTGATAAAATTTTTAGGATTAAGAGTAGTTCTGATAAAATTTGTGTCATTTTCTGCAAAATTAAAAAGTTGCTCAGTCTGAATAAGATATTTAGCTAAATTAGGTTTACCTCTTTGACGATTATAATTCAAAGTGCTTAGTGTGCCACTCAAAGTGGAAATTTGTATTTGTTGTGATTGGTTTTGGGGGTGTGTTGCCCTAATGTGTCTAGTTAGTACACTGGTTCTACTATTTTTAGAAAGCATAAGATATCGGGACAAAACTTGCATACAGCCTTCCTAGCTTCATTAATAGTTTCTTTTTTAAAATTTTTCCAAACCTCATATTTTCCTCTGCCATGGAAGTTGCTACTTCGGCAGTAGAAGTAGAAGGTGGATCAAAAGAAGTAATAAAATATGTGGACGGTATTTCTGATTATGTGAATGGAAATATTGAAGTGTCAGATAAAAGCAAATGCAAATCATATCATTCTTGACTAGTAATATCTAAATTACGATTATACCTAGAAGAAGGATCATTACAACTAATGATGAAGAGTGTGCCTCTATTTTAAACTAAATTAGACAATAATATAAATACTAGAATGCTAAGGAGAGCTTGAGCACTTGAAAACCTGAGAAATCTTGAGAGAGCTTGAGCACTTGAAAACTTGGGAGGGCCTGAACACTTGAGAACTTGAGAGAGCTTGAGAGTAATTTATAGAGATTTTTATTGTGATGAAATGAAATGGGGAAGAGTGAGTATTTATAGAGAGGAAGAGGGAATTAAAATGTAATTTTTTTGCAAAAAAATAATTTGTGCCCACTAGAGCGTTGGGGGGTATTTGTAAAAAATTACAAAAAAACCCCAACAGCTATAGTCTAGGGCTTTCATATCCGTTGGGAGTATTTTGCGGGAAAAAAATTGCAAACCCCCCTTCTCAAAACCAACGGCTAATAATATAGCTGTAGGGGGAACCCGGGCTGGCCCGGCCTGGGTTGGCCCGGGCCCTAGTTCGACACACGTCCAGTCTGGGCAGGCCGTGGGCCATCTATCTCAATCTCGGGCACGTCCTGGACCGAGTTTGAGGCTGGTCCCATGCGAGTAAGGCGGGCCATCCCGGACCCGTTCGAATCCTATGGATGACAGTCTTTGACACAATCTTACCTTCACATTCCTCGAAATAATAGATTCTTGTCAAATATCAAACTCTCTTGTTCATAATTGCATCTGCGAAGCAAGTGGGAATCCTAAAAATTTGCATTTTCTGATTCAACGGTAACTCCTCCATGGTCGAAACTCAAACGCTACATCCCTCCATTCACGTGGAGAAAGCTGTAGCTCATCAACAGATCATGTTTGCCTTTCTAGGGCCAAATTAGTTTTGTTCCATCTCTCTCTCTTTTCTTCTCACTTTCAAGCAAGGCATCTACTGAGTTCAGAACCTTGGGGAGTCAAGCGAAAGAAGAAAGAGGGTGCTGGGTTTTAACCAGCTGAAATATGAATAATATAAGGGGCCAAATGACAATTTTCATGATATAAAGAGAGAATTCTAAATAAATAAGAATTGAGGAGTATATCTCCAAAGAAAACCTAGGAACGCATGCACCAAGTAGTTTCATTTATTTGTCCCCCTAAACAAAACAAAGACCGCAAGTTGGACTTGAACCCTACAGTTTCACACTCCATCCCAACTTTTGCCACCTGAGTTTTAAAAAAAGAAAAAAAAAAAAAGAAAAAAAAAATGGCTATTTCTGCGACACATTATAATAATAGCGTCAAACGCCTGCTTTACTTTCCGAACTGATACTGAAATACTCTCACTTAACAAATCATATGCAGCATCATGATGAGTAAAAGAGGTGAAAACAAAGAACAGTAATTAAATTGACTACAAAATTATTTTTTGAACCCAATAACAATTTGCAATTGTTCCCCACAAAGACAACAAATTGCTATCAGAAAAAAAAAAAAAAAAAATCCCCGCATTGTTTTAAAGATTTTTGTAAGGTAAAAAGTAGTTCATAAATACAACTGGAGAACTAGACTTAACGAAGGAACTTTATCACATGGACAACGGATTTACTTCAAAGGCAAGCTAAGTTAATGCCAAAGATTGGAAGTGAATAAAATGACAGAAAGGAAACTGTTATTGCGTCTTCTGCCACCTCTTCATCTCAAACTGTCCCACAATTCTCTGATGCTAAAATTTATAAATTAAACTGTTCCTAGAGGCGCATGTCTGAAAATTGACTGGGCTACAAAGCAGACATCTCTGAGAGTCAAAAACATTGTAAGAATGTCAGATACATCTGTTTCAACTCGACAAACTAACAGAACTCATCGATGATCCCAACGAGATCATCTACGTCCTGTCTCAAGGCTGCAAGTTTTTGCTGGTGGGGGGCAACCCGGTTTTCTACTTCTTTCCCGCCCAGTTTCTTCTCGAAACAATCAACTACAGTCGAGTGCTTTAGCATCAGCCTTTCTTGCATCTCCTTCTCCTTGGCAACAAGCTCCTCAACCTACAACATCACAATCAACAGAAGTTGTTTAGATATGCATCTATAGATCTCATAAACTTTATTTACTTAAACAATGCCAGCATAAACAGGAAAATAAATAGTAACAAGATGAGATTTTGAATCCTTGCTCCAATAACTATGTTTTTCTATAACTATATATCTTTTCAATAACAATAACTACAGTGGAAAAGCATTTTGAAAGATGACAAAAGAAGTACACAAGCAGACGCCATTTTTTTTATTTGAATTGCCACCAATAGACAATTTAATGCGGTCGTGAAAGATATTTCCTCAGATATTATCTAATATCCAACTGTGTGCGCGTGTGTGTTTGCATGTGCTTTTTGTTAATGACCTCCCAATTAGGAAGCGTGACAGAACTGCACAAATCAGGAGGCACCTGAGGGGACTGAAACCTGGCATTATTAGTAATCCTTCTTCTTCGGACTTTAACTAAGTAATCATCTTGGAGAACATTTCGTGCCTCTGTTTCTGAATAACCTGCCTCATTAGTGGGATAAAAGCCCCCGTGACTGAATCAACATCTCTAACACAAATAGTCCTAATTTTCCAAAAGCTAAATTCCGATACCAGGGGCCAAAGATAACAAAATGCACTTGAAGGTGCCTTCTTTATGATGCAGCGCATGGGTCGTACCATTACCCTTCTGGAAAGCGGAAAGATTTTCAACAACGTGTATAATTTATATGCTTCTTTGGCTATAATCCTCATTGAAGCTCATAACTGTGCGCAGAGAAGTGCAGTTGTTGCCTGCTCCGTAAAGCCCTTGAAGAAAATACATCTTAAAAGTGAACACACCCCCTACTTTCCCATAAACTAATTATGCAGCCTTGCAGTCCAAGTCTCCAAGACAGAAATAAAGAGGAGGCTGAGACAGAGGTTTTAGTTTCACCACAATGAAGCATCTTAAGAGAAAATACACCATGACCATGAAATCTCAAATCTTGCAAGAAACACTTCACCAGACACCCAACACAAATAATTCAGCAAAAATCTAGTATCTTACCCCATGATAATAATTGCCCCACTCTTGATAATTGCTCCACTCTTGATGTCTTTACAATCAGGAGCATTAAAGTTAGTGTCCCAGCGAATGAGTAGGTCAATTAACCATTATCCTGTCACAAGAAGACACCTAGTTCTGTACCTTGATATCTCCTACTATCCATTATCCTGTCACAGGAAGACACCTAGTTCTGTACCTTGATATCTCCTATCAAACCTAACAATCATGACACAATGCCAATCTGCCCTCCTCTCTAATCAGAACAGGACTGCCTACAATTACATAGCTTCTATTTTTTTCCCTCTTAAATTTAAATCAACGTTCTAAATATCAGATATCGGGATCGAATCGGATGAGGGTTTTTCATATTGGATATCAGATATCGGGGGAGATATCAGGGATACGCGCGCATATGGGGCGTTCATATCGAACACTATATATAATAAAATATTGATAATTAAAAGTTGGTTTAGTGTCATAGATATCATCTACCTAATAAAAATAGTGTAATATGCATGCAAAGACAGTAAAAAAACAATGTACATTTGCACACAGTCGTGCAATAAATAAGTTATTTCATATCGGGCGATATATCAGCCGATTATCGCCCGATATCTAGTGATTTATCGGCCCATATTTCAAATATCGACCGTTTGTGCTACAAATGATATGGCGAACGATTTTCCCATATCGTATCGGTAGCAGGCAAAAAAGGAGATATCAGATGATATCTCGGCCGACTCTGCCGATATTTAAAACAGGGATTTAAATGTTATTATTATTCAACCCAGTCCAGAATCTTGCATACTATGATTTCATTTGGCTCTTTGGTTGACATTGTCTCAAAGCTCTGTATAGTAAACTAAATCTTCTTAATTTCATTTAGTATTCATGAAAGGCACCTCTAGAATCCCACATCGCCGGGTGAAGTGCTAGTATGACGACGTCATATCCTAAACATGGGAGGCTATATCACAACCCAAGTGAAGTCTCCCGTATGGGATATGTAAAGCCTCTAGTATATAATAGTTCCTACCACCTCAAACTAATCGTAGCTAGTATTTTTATGCAAAAACTTTATGGTTAAGTGTTGCTTGGGCGAGAACAATTTCAAGATGAGGCGTGACAATTACTCCCCCCATGCTATGTAGCATGAACACTTCTATCATGGAGCCGTATCATCTCCAAACGTGTCTAACACGTCGGACACAGGTGTCCTGTGTATTTTAAGAATTTGTCACATATCCACGTATTGTGTCCACATCCATGCACATAGTCCCCATGGTATTCACCTTTTCGATTTGACAATTTTGGTTGAAAATAATTATCTTTGTTTTTTACCCTTTCATTGGCAACAATATTCCCAATTTTTTTTGTTGGCAACACAATTTGAGATGGATGAGGATTTATATCATTTACTATATAAGTTAGATAGTCAAATCCATTTGCACCAGATTCACTATGATTGCTGGTATTTAGGTGATCACATGACACACAAATTCTGTTAAGTAAAAACTAGAAAATGATTGTTGAACCACACACAACTGGTGATTGCATGACAGTCACATGACCATTGTGTGACCAACAAAAATAACTTGCTTTCTCTTCTCTTTTTCCGAGAATATGTCGCAACCGGTTGCAAGCAGGATTTAAGCTCATGCTCTGGCAAAGAGGATAAAGCTTGCTTTGGCTTTATTTAGGCAGGCAACCATCCCTACATCAGATCTACAATGTAAATCATATCTCAAAGAAATTAAAAGGACTAAACTTTTAGAAAAGCTTAATTAAGATAGAAAATCACCAAAAATAAAAATTAACAAAAAAAATAACTTATCAACCCTTTAACAGAATTATAAAAACTAACAATATTTTGAAATAACAATAAGAAGATTTACTTGACAAGAGGAAATAATTTTAAAAAAAATCAAATTGAAGTACAAATTTGAAAAACAGTCAAGAAAAAAATTAAATACAAAATTAGAAATATATAATTGACATGAAAAAATTATTAATAAAATAATAATTGTCAAGAAATTAATGAACTTTAAATCAAAGGTAATATACAACTACAATAAAAAAAAACACTAAAAATAATCTATTATTTTTATGTGGTGTAAATCATTTTTAGCATTTCGTTGATACAGAAGAATTTGTGTAATTTAGATAGTTGATTCAAATCACACATTTACTTTGGACATAATTGCAACAGCAGGTGTGAATAGCTTTTACTTTCTATGATAAGCCAAACTACGCCTATTTGATATCAAAGTCTTAGATCTAATGCTGCATAACACTCTAGTTTAGACTCAGAATTTGTGATGGGTAACATTCATGTGACAACAAGAATCAGGTCAAGCTAGTGGAAGGCAACAAATGACTCCTTGAACGAAAAAAGAGCTAACCATTACCCTTTAGAGATTTTTATAACTGTAATTTCAGTATTTTGAAATGATAAACCATTGCCATGATTTAATACTGTGTGTCATGTACTATTAAAAAAGTAATAATCAAGATGAATTATCAGAATGTAAAACTCAACAAACCTTGGGCCATATCTGGGAAGCCTGTGGAGAAGACTGCAGATATACCAATAATGGCCTCAGTTCTTTGGCCAATTCTTTTAGTAACCCATCCGCTGTTTTACGAGTGGTTTTGCAAGATTGAACGTCCCCTGTCCTGGCGAGTTCACGTAATGATGCCTCCAATTTATCTTGAACTGCTAAACAGCGACTGACAATGTTCTGGACTTGTTGGACCTTTTCTTGCACCTATTGCAAAATTAACAAAGTTAGTACCTACAAGTATTCAACTTCAAAGTTGGACACTGTAAAGACATGATGATAAAAGAAATGAGAAAACCTAGACATGGAGATTGCAAATATCCTCGTAATTTCTCATCAGGAAGAAAATCACAGGTGTTTTGAAAATTAAGGATCACTATCATTGTAGATGATTACTTGTCAGGTGAAGAGAGGAACGCAAAAGACTTGTTGATTCTACATAGGTGTAAAAGGTAATAAGCTCTAATCACCCTGATGGCAAAAAAGAAAACTCCTAATATATAAAATGAAACCGTACATGTCATAAAGCACTGATAAATAGACATAAAGTGGAAGTTTTAGTAAAAGTCTGTCAGTCTTGTTAGTAAATGAAAGATCATTAAGTTCAATCAAGAACCTGGTTGCGCATGCACTATTTATCAGCATGAATTTCCTTCATTATAATATTCCATGATCATTCTCTATATATTCAATTTCATTACTGCAATTGGTTGTTCCCCTCTTCAAATCTGTGATTTAAAATATGTTCATGGAACCTCTCAAGGTATCTGACAACCATGAAACATACTATGGCACTTAATACTAGGGTTGAAAATCAGGTCGTGTTTCACCCAAACCTATTTTCCGGGTTTATGTAGCTTTTAGAACCCGCCCGAATCAGAATGGGCAGGTTTGAAAATTTAAGAATAAATTTCGAGTCAAAATTTTTTTTGAACAAAAACCAGCACGACACGAACCACATAAAACCCGAACTCGAACCCATATCCGCACCCACCCGAAACCTGGTTGCTTTCACCAATATTTATATTTGAGAAAAAAATTTTACCTTAGATGATAGCAGACGGACCTCCCTCAGATGGCTCATTAATACTCCAATTCCTCTATTGTCATTGTTATTTTTACGATCCAATCGCACATTATGATCTTCATGTCCTAAGACGTACACATATAATATAAAAAATCACGTGGTTTGGAGTTTGTTTACTCATATCAAATGGTTGAAAATTTAATAGTTTATCAATAACAGAACAAATAGAACCGTTGGATCAATGATTAAACGAACTCCAATTCACGTGATTTTTATATGTATACGTCTTAGGACATGAGGATTATGATGTGCGGTCGAATCGTGAAAAAATGAGAGGGAGACTCGAGTTTTAATGCGTCATCTGATAGAGTTCTATTAGATGGCATTTGATGTATATATTCCTCTTTATATTTTTTAGACTGTGTGTGTGTGTGACATGTCTTTGATCACAACTGGCATCTCTTTGGATGAATGGTTGAATTAGTCTGAAACTCCAATTCATGTATAAAGAAAGAAGATATCATACCTTTTGCATGTTAGCAAAGGGCATCAAGTTCTATATAAGTTTTGTTTATCAAGTTAAAAAAATTCATGTTAGAAAAGAGTGCCAATTTTTGTATGAGTGCTTCATGTTTTAGTATGAACTTCTCTCAACTAAGGATGATAATGTTTGAATCAAAAAATTTATATATGTTTAGCTTGAAATATTTATTGTTTAAATATTGAGTGGATGTAAATTAAAAAGGATGTGAAGCAATTTACAGTGAGATATGTTCTGCTCGGCTAATTATAAAATGTTTTGTTTATGTAGTAATCATTATGTTATATTTTGTGTATTGGAATATAGTTATATAAATTAGATTGCATGTTAAACTAGAGCCCAAATTACAAGTAATAAAAGAGAGAAATAGAAGCCCAAACCTGAAACCCGTAAAAAGCCGAACCTCAAACCCGTAAAAAGCCCAAACCTCAAACCTGTAAACCCACCAGAATTTACCAAAATCGTCTGTTGCACATTCGGTAAGCAAGTATTGAAACCGGTCGGTCGGGTTTTGGCAGGTTTCGGGTTGCGGGTTCCATAAGCGGGTTTGGTACAAGTAAACCTGGTCGAGCCGACCTGTTTTCACCCCTACTTAATACCGAAGCCAAGTCTAAGCATTATCCTTGTCCAATCAACCCATTGTAGCCTCAAAGTCAGCCTAAGTAAAACTAGAACTGAAACATTCTGTTTCTTACCTTCGAAGGCAGTTGGGTCTAGCGCCATACAGAAACATACAGAGGACCGGGAGGGAAGCTTGAGTTTCCCAAACTTAATAGAGAACCAACAAATTAGATGTCCATAAGTGGACCTGTTCCACCATGTAGGATATCTACTGAATCAATGACTGACAACTTGACTGCCAACCTTCCAAGTGTATTTCCTCATGTTCCCCTCTTCTCTTTTTAGCTTCGCCAACAGCATGTTGTGGAAAGGGAAGCAGGAATAAAGCGGCATGATCTAGGTGGCTTCAGGGCTTAGCAGTAAAAAGATATAGGTCTTTTACAAAATTAAAAATTAAAAACAATAACAACAATAATAAGTTTAAAAGGTAGAAAAATAAAAATTTTAAAAAATTAAATACCCAATAAGGAATTTGAGAAATTAATTCTCAAACACTAACACCTAAAAGATAACAATAAGTATAAAACACAATACGTAAAGCGCGGAGGCTGATAGAACTTACTACTGAAAAATAAATACATTTACAATTGAAAGAAACTACTACTGAAAAATAAATTAAAAAAATCTACAGAAAACTCTACAGTGTCAATTATAAGCACTGAAATTCTATCTCTAACCAGGAAGGGTATAGATGTAGGAAAATTTTACTTGTAATCAAAACTAAGAAGCATGTTGCAATAGTGAAAGTTAGCTTATAAAAAAAATCCTATTATATAACTTGACAAACTCGATTACTTAAAATTCGATGCATCCAGGGTATTGGTAAGAATTAGGGTCAGAATGAGCACAAATTAGATCTGGCACTAGAAACCAATGGTCCGATGTTGCAATGTACATGAAGGTTCCACACAAGATGGGGTGACAGAATGTGATTTCTTAATAAGAGTAACCCATCAATTTTCTGAAGGCATATGAAAACACTTTTTCCAATTTCTATGGCAGCCCATAGCAACCTCAACACTTAAAACCCAAGCACATCCCCTGTTCCAAAACTGGAACCTCCACTCAGATAAAGAAATTTCCAAAGCACAGGACCAGAAACTGGAAAATTAGTTCTCTAGACCCTTTCTTCTTTACACTAAAAAGACCCACGAGAAACAGAAAAATTCAGTCCTTTATAAAGAAGTGTATTTTTTATGTCTAAACTCTAATGTGATGTCATAGAAAAGTTTCGCAACATGATCATGGTGTTTAGATGACAAGGACAAAGACCGGAAAACCTTTTATATAACCGTTCTTTGATAGAAATCTGGGAGAACAGAACAAGAAATAAAGAAAGAAAAGCAACTGAATATGCTTCCACATTTCTCTATAGAGTGATTTCCAGTTAGTAGCAGATTCAATAATTATGTGTCTCAATATGTATGGGCTGTACTTCCATTGTGGTATACTGTGTAGCACAGACACGACAGGGGTGTCAAACACGACACGGACACAGCAAAATCCCAAAAAAAAAAAAGATACGGGATACGGCAAAAGCAATATTTTATTATTATTATTATTATTATTATTATATATAGATAAATTTCCTCCCTCTGTTTCTAATTTTTCGATTTTCTCTACATACTTTTAAAGACATGCATTGTCTTCAACTTTTTCAACGGTACTTTCCGTAATTGACATTTCTATACGACTGCCCATATGAGTAGAATAATGAATAATCAACTTGTCAAAAAATAATCAAACATGAATATTTATTAAAGGTAAGATGGAAAACAAAAATAAAATCTATATAATTTACATCTATAGCCTCTATAAAGTAACAAATAAAACAAAAAAATCTAAAAAAATTTAACTAATACCTCACCTAGTTCATGATGTGTGTAAATTCTAGTTATGATTGTTTAAAATCTGATACGGAGTGTCTGATATGTATCAGGCAAGTGTCGGAAGTGTCGGTATCTGACACGTGTCCGACACGGACACGACATTTACTTTGAAGTGTTTGTGCTTCATAGGTGATAATGCAATCATTTAATAAGGTCACAATAGTACTCTGCTATAAGAATGATGTATAAACTTTTTTTTGATACACAAGATAACAAAGTAGGTTCAAGCCTCGGGATGAATAAGCATCTACAAGCACCTTCCAGTTTTAATCATCTTGAAGAACCGCCGGCATTGGCCTTCATGTACCAACTATAGACTTTGGTAAATTTTCTTTCAACAGGAACAAAGAATATCATGTTTTAAATCCAATGTTTATTGCATAATCTAGATATGTTGGATTGTGGTCTTGCATTATTTATCGCAAGACATCTATGATTTGAAATTAATGCCCAAACATAGAAAGAAAAGGTTCTCTATTGATTCAAACACTATCATCTGTTATTTTAATTACATATCATCAGATACTCTTAATGGATTTACAATATATTTATGCTAGTTACACAAGCAAATAGGAATTAGGGCTTATCTTATATGGCATACATACATAACACACAAATGAAGATCACGCTAAATTTGTGATGTATGCAAACTGTTTGTTTATTTTATCCACTACTGTTACTGCCAAGTGTCAACATGAGTTCTAAGGTGTATCCAGTCACTGACTCTATCAGCATGTGCTCTGAAGCGCATAAAAATAGATAAATCTGACTGATCAGGAATGCCACTAAAATGTAAATTAATAAAAGAATATATTCTCAAGTGCATTTACATAAAAAGAGTAATTAATGAAGGAGGAAGAAGCATGACTATAACAATCCATGTGCCTTTGAATTAAAGGTCCTGGTTCTAAAGCAACCCAAAGTCTAATATACCCACTTACTTGAAAACAAAACCAGCAAACTGAAAATTATAATCGGAAACATTCACTCTAAATACTTGGAAAAAGGTTTAGTTACTTGCTGTTTAGTGTTGATTAGAGCATCTAAATGATAAAGGCCAAAAGTTAGCAGACATAATGAAAATAACCAGTCAGTTCCATCAAATGGACAATGATTAATAGTAACATATTCTTTTAACACTAAATGATAGTGACATGGCGTTTGGTTTTCGACAAAACAAATGGAAACAATATGGTTTCTTTTTTTTTTTAACTAAACAAACACAACAATGAGCACCTTGATTAAGCAATTTAGGGCAGAAAATAGGAATTAGAATCAACAAGCATATGAAAATGAAATAGCAGCTTTATACCTCCTCTAACTGAAGTTTGGCCATATAGGAAGCAGAAGACTTGGAGATCGATATATCAGTCCGCATGTATACGATACAAGCAACAAACAAGAAGAAGAAGCCACATATTAACATCATTGGCTCCCTAAGCAACGAAAGATTGCTGAACTTATAATACACCTAGAAATCATAAAAGGAAACATCAGCATATTACTTAATAGGCAGTAAGAAGATGTAACACTCAATACACAATAACACAATAAAAACAATTTGCTGCAATTTACACATAATGCTTACAAATGTCACATGACATTCATGTTAAGTGGAAGAAAGTATGCCATTAAAAGATGAAAAGTATTATAAATAACCAAAAAAAAAAGTAAGATAACTGATACTGTTTAATTCCCATACACTACACAACTAGTGCATCTTCAATATTCAAATAATAAATGAGAACTTTTTGTAAGACAAAATGCTTGACAAGCTATAGGAAATATCTTTTCCGCCATGGAAGATACAAAGGCCTCAACTTTTCTTTTTATCTTTAAATTAGGCTAAATAAAAAAAACCATGAACAAAAGACATTATCAGGAAACTACCTTGCGTAGTTGCTCCCATGAACTTTCCAAAAAATTATCAACCATTAGTTAACTGAATGGTGGCTTGAAAAAAAGTCAATTTTAACCTTGTCTTTCTTAATTAATTGCCACTAATATTTTTTAAGATGAAAATTTACATAAAGATAAGTATAGAATAGTAAATAGGGTATTACTCAGAAAAAAGACCAGAATAACATATATAAAAGTACTTCATGGTACCGCTTCCATTAATAATTATTTACTTTTTAACCATTAGTTCCAGAAACAATTTCACAAGAATTATAATGAAACTCTTTAGGATGAAATCAATATTTAAGTTGACTATTAATAGTAAACTATTTTTTTTTAATTCTTCAAGAAGTTTGGTAACGTGTTAATAGTATTTTGCATATATGTATGTGTGTATTTATATAATATTTGAAAAGGAAAAAAATTTCTCCTCATGCAATTATTAATAATAAAAATACTTCTTCAAGAAATTCTTAGATCACACTAATTGTTTGACTAATTACTTTTTATGTCAAAATACATATTTTAAGGATGCGAATTTTTGTTCGTCCACGGGGTCCATATAAGGTGTTCATGAAAAAAGTTGACCTTTTAATCATTTTACGTTCAAAATAAAGACTAAAAGTAGCCCCAAAAACTGAAGGCTTAGAAAGTATGAACATTTAGGGTTAAGCTCTTCTTGATGAATAGTAAGGGATCACAAAAGATCAGATTTTTATCATGCATGGTTTAAGAGTAATTTTAGAAACATGGTTAAACCAAATATTGATTTGACAAGTACCTTTTGGTGATCAGGTGCGATGAATGCTCCTAAATCAACTTGAGACATAACTAACAGATTCCAATAGGAACTTTCAATTAATTAGTACTATACATAGAAAAAAAATCTTAGACTTGACATATTTTAGAAAAGGGAGAAATTTTCAAGGATTTATTGGGATAACCCCATGAAATGCATAACAAATCGAAAAAAAATGGTGTTAAATCATGATAACTAAAACTATGAATACCCCAAATGGTTTGGATGATTTTGGTGAAGGCTCTCCAAATATAGGTTTTTACCAAGGTTTCAAGTATCGCCCGATCAGCAAAATCATATTGGGTTTTGAAGTATCTTAGACAATATCACGTGTACAAAATCCTTTGAAAAGCTGATATTGACATTCAAAATTGGAGATATTGACAATAACACTAGTATGAATCATCGGCTTTACCGATGCCGAGATTTTACACCTTAGTTTTTTGGGCTTAGAGGGACAAGCCGACAATTTTGAGCAATGTTTAAAATAACGATAACGTAATGATAACGTTTTTCCTTTGTTATGTTAATATAGGTTATAACGTAACGCATAACGTAAGTTACGCGATTTAATATTTATTTAATAAAAATAAATATATATACTATATTTAAGAATTTATATAAATAAGAAAATAATTTTAAAAAATCTAAAAAATATCAAAATAATATATCACACACTTAGCAAGTCTCACAATAATTTTTAGCAAGTATCACAATAATTTTTCATATTCACTAGTTATAATAAGTTCAGAAACATAACAAATTTCATAATAAGTTCGCAAACATAACAAACTATAACAAGCATGATAATTGAATTATAACAAGTATGATAACAAGCATGATAATTTTTAGCAATCATCTTTTGATAATATTATCTCAGCCAATATTTTTAGCAATTATCTCTCTCTCTGCCCTCTTCGCTTAGATATTTCACTCTCTGTTCTCTCCCCTTCCCCCCCGATCTCTTTCTGCTCTCCCCCTCCAATCTCTCTCTGCTCTCCCTACTCTCTCCCCCTCCTAATCTCTAAAGATCTCTCTCCTCTCTCTCACCTGGGAGAGAGCAGAAAGCGATCAGGAGGTGGAGAGAGATCGGAGAGGGAGAGAGCAGAGAGAGAAGAGAGCTTACATGTGCTTGGAGACGACGCCAGCGAGAACCACGACGGAGAACAACCGCTTGGAGACGACGCTGGCGAGAACCATCAATGACGGAGAACCACCGCCGACGACGAGGTTGCAGAGATGGCGGCGAGGTTGCAGAGAAGATTTTTTTTGACCCTAGACCGAGTGAATTTGAGGGGTTTTATAAAAAGTTGACGTGCACCGTAACGTAAGTTAGGGTGTGTTACGTTAATAACGTAACGTAACGAACATTACGGGCAAAATAACCATAGTTATGAAACATTGTGTTTTTTAGCCCTGTTACGTAACGATTGGTCGACGTTAGGTTATATAACGAGTTATAACGAGTTACATAACGGGTTTTTAGAACACTGATTTTGAGATTTAGGATAGTCAGAAACTCATTGTAAGAAAATATTGAGGTTTGGAGGCAGTTGGGAATAGTCCTAATTTTTCATGAGTTTCTTATCTCCCTAGATCATTTTTCTATTTTTGGGCTGTTCTTTTTCCATATTCTATTTATGGAGGCAAAATGGTGGAAATTTCAACCGGCTTTCATGAACACACCCTAGTTGGACCCCCCCCCCGGACCAGTATATGTTTGCTATCAATAATTGATTGAATACTGATTTCATCCTTAATTTCATAACTTGTAGAGAATATTAGCTTTCATGCTAATATTTAAATACACAAATAATTATTTCAATATTTATTTGTGGTGTATTGAAATAGTTTGGGATAATAATTCCATACTTATTGGTTATTTTCTATAGTTTTTCCAAACAATAAAGTTTATTATATTTTTGTAGTCTAGCCTTTATATTATTACTACTTTACAGAGATCCTTTCCTAGAACGAGTTACATTCAGAACTCCCAACCTCTTCCATGACAATAAGAGGCTTAACTTAACCATAAGATCTCTAAAATGTGCAATCTGGATATGCCCATTTTGTGTTCAACATATCAAGATCTATTATGTGTGTGTAGGGAAATGATTTAGGATCGCCTCTCAAAATAAGGGTTGTAGGAACATTGTAATGGAACATTATACCAGATGATATGCTCTCTTCATATTGATCTACACATTGAATGGTCTTAGAATGAAAGGTCGAGTAATTTGAAATTTTTTTACTCATGCATCAATTGAAATCAAATCAATTTTTACGGCTAAAATTATTGGAACAACTTGTTGCATTAGTAAAAAATTCCAAATCAGTCAACCTTTTATTGTTAAACTATTTGAATTATGTAGATCAACATAAATGGAATGGATCATCTGTAGTATATTCTGCCGCAAAATTTCGACAACCCTTATTTTGAGAATCGACCCTAAAAGACTACACACACACACACACACACACACACACACACTTGTGTCCTTCCAAAAGAATTTGAGGCCGAATCCTTCCCACTCAAATACCAACATCCGACATTCAAATACAAGATTCACTCCTTTGAAGTTGAAAAAATATTATTTCAAGTATTTATAAACTAAAAATCAAGTGTTTTGAATATTTTTTTACTCATGCATCAAGTTGGGGAAAAACAGACGACTTAAATAGTGAGTTGGTTAGTTTAACGGTGTAGAACATTTGAAAAAATTAGTTTGAAGGGGTTTTTAAATGTTTAGATCATAATGAAATGGCCGGATCGAGAATTTTTATGCCTAAAGACACAGATCTAACCAACTCACTACTTTCAGCCGTCCATTTTGTGCCGCTTGATGGATGGGCAAAAATTATTCAAAACACCTGATTTTTTGTTTATAAATACTTGAAATAATATAGATCAACTTCAACGGAGTGGATCTTGCATTCAAATGTCGGAGGGTTGAATTTAAAATGGAAAGATTCGGCCTCAAATCCTTTTGTAAGGACACAAGTCTATTTTATATATATATATATATATATATATATATATATATATATATATATATGGGTAGAGTTACAATACACATAGGTGTAATTAAGTCAAGTTACACATACCTCTTTCCACCACACAAAAAACATTTTTTAAACACCTTGTGAGGACCACTCACATTAATTTTTGTTTGTATCTCACCAAGCAAATTTTTGTGTGGTGGAAAGAGGTCTGTGTAACTTAATTTAATTACACCTATGTGTATCGTAACTCTACCTTGTATACACACACATATAAACTTGTCATTATGATCTGAACATTTAAAAACCCCTACAAACTAATTTTTGTTAGGTTTCAAATGTTCTACACCATTAAACTAACCAACTCACTATTTAAACCGTCTGTTTTTCCCTTACATGATGGATGGGCAAAAAGTATTTAAAATACTTGATTTTTAGTTTATAGATACTTGAAATAATATAGATCAACTTCAACGGAGTGGATCTTGTATTCGAATGTCGGAGGGTTGAATTTAAGTGGGAAGGATTCAGCCTCAAATCCTTTTAGAAGGACACAAGTCTCCCCCCCCCATATATATATATATATATATATATATATATATATATATATATATATATATATATATATATAGGGGTTACTGTACCTCAGCCGGCAGGCTGAGAGAGTTCTCTCAACCGGAGGACGTGGCAACATCCGCACCCCATATCTGTCATAAATTTTGGCGGACAAAAACCTGAAAAATGGCGCCCAATTTAATGTCAGTCACCTCAACATTGTATTTTCCGAAAATACCCTCCCTCACAACCTTTTACCTTATGTTAGAAATTTGTCTTTCAAAAAAATTTACAGCTCTAAAATTTCAACCGGCGATTCTGATTCAATTAGTTATTTTCTTTCAAAAATTTCGTCCCTTTTTAAAAAATATATTTGCAACTGATGGCGCCTAAGAAATCATCCGTCGAAAAAGGTACAATAAAAATGATATTTTACAAAATTTTTAGGGTTTGTGCATTTTAATAGTTTTAAATTTTTTCCAGATTTATTTCCGATGTCGCAAGTTTTTTTTTTAAAAATCTTGGAACCATGGTCGCAATTAAGAAAGAGATTTTCAAACATTAGATAATGAATAAAATTTTAAATTTATAAAATTTGTAACACGACGAAAAAGGTCCTATTTTTTCAAGTTTTTATTATTTACTTCTATTTTTACTATGTCGCAGTATTTTCGAAAAAATTGATTTGCATACACTTATTGACCTCGGTCGCAGTTGATAAAATTATAGTTTAAGATTTGTGCGACTTTGGGATTATTCTAAATGCACTGTAGTCTTATGCGACCTTGGTCGCAGTGCAGTCACCGTAGTCTTTTGCAACTTTGGTCGCAGCTGTTTTTTATGGCACCGTAGTCTTTTGCGACTTTGGTCGCAGTGTCGACCCTGGTCGCAGTTGTTTCTGTTTGCACTGTAGTCTTATGCGACCTTGGTCGCAGTGTCGTCTCTGGTCCAAGTTGTTTTGTTTGCAATGCATGACAGCGACCGAGGCGCAGTTTATTAAAAAACAAATATGCTTTTTATTTATGTCCAGGCATTTATGTCCAGGCATGTGAAAATAATACAAAACGCTCTCTTATACAATAAGATTGAGTGTTACAATACAGGAGTACAAAGAAGTCCCTCTCTCTCAGAGGCTGCACTCACTCCTTAAAGCTGCATATGATTCCAAGTACAGGATGTTTGGAAGGGCGCCAAACCAGGATTGGACACTGTGGCGACGATCGGAGCCGATTGCACTGTGATGCACGACTAAACATCGAAAGAGCCCTTGTTGACTAAGAGCAATGGTGTTCTTGAGGTCTGGTGGCAGCAGAATCCTCCGACAAAGTGGCGGGATACGATCCTTCGTTGATGAACATCTCTTCCACCAGAAGGTTATCCAGTGAGCATGGAGTTTCCTCGATGTCACTTTTGGAGTAAGAGAAGAGGTTTTGAGACCTCACAGGGTATGCTACCCACCACTATATCCACCACATCCCCCGCCGCCATACCCACTCTGACCATGCCATGCCAGCAAGCTTGACTGGTGCATCAAGTCCGAGGAGATCTTGGTGAAGGTTAAGTCCTTGTCAGGGATCATGACTTCTTCCCTTATGGACGACGAGGACCATGACTTCTTCCCTTGTGGACGATGAGGTCTATGACTTCTTCCCTGGTGGACGAACATCGATCAAGTTCGCCGGCCAAAATATTCTCCCAGGGGCCCAGCGAACCTGAAAAAGGACAATCAAGCTTACCTGCAAGAATCAGACAAAGTTAGAGACTCTGAAGAAGGCGAAAATTCTCAGAGCAATTGCTCTCGAAAGAAAACAGTCTAAGTATGGGCTGTTAAAGGGGGAGGGTAAGCCCTATTTATAGGCAGCCCATAATAACCATAATTAATGGTTCATTAATCAGAACCGTTGGCATTAAAAGACATTAACGCCTAAACCCAATGAAGAGCCGACGCGTGGACAACCGCTTCGGGAAACAACGAATGGTGCGGGTTCGTCAACGTAGACTTGACGTTTAAAGATCTCATAAAATCTTTATGACAGGCCGCATGTAACGCCTGGGAAATTACACCAAGACACGGGCATGAAAGCCGCGTTCAGGAACCCGCGTCCCTTTGCAGATTCAATGGCATCCACCTTCATTCCAGAGGGCTATCCGCGTCTCTCGGAGTGACTCCAAGTCGCGTCCCCTCAGCAAACTTTTCATTTTTCATTTAGATTCAAAAAATGACTTAATCCAAAACAACACTTAATAAAACAACAACACTGCGACCTTGGTCGCAGTTGCTGGCGGCAGTCTTAATCCAAAACAAGACTGCGACCTTGGTCGCTATCTTAATCAAAAACAACACCGCGACCTTGGTCGCTATGCATGTTAATATAAAGGAAACACCTACTTAACGTACTGCGACCTAAGTCGCAGTCCATGTAATGCGACCCTAGATTGCAGTTGCTGGCCAACACTGCGACCTTGGCCACAATTAACCATGTACACTGCGACCAAAGTCTCTGACTAAGGTCGCAGTTTAAATGTACACTGCGACCAAAGACTCTGACTACATTATATACAAAAAAATTAAACTATAAAGTAGAATTTTGTAGCAGTAAAACTTTAAAGTACAACTACATAAAAAAATAATACAGTAGAAATCAAAGAATGATAATAAATCTGATTATATACAATAACCTAAATCCTATAAAAGAGCGGCAAAAAAGGGGGGAAAAATAATAATAAACAATAAGGAAAGTTATCGAAAGGGGTATTTGGTAATTTAACTTCTAACTAAAAACGGGCCGCAAGTCAGTGAGGTAACAAATTGAGCCACGTCACCGCAGGCTGAGAGAGTACTCTCAGCCCGCAGGCTGATATACATTTTTCTCATATATATATATATATATATATATATATATATATATATATATATATATATATATATATATATGGGTTGGGTATACTATGGGCCGAGGGGAAATAAGATGAAAGAGGAAAGAAAGGGAAATGTATTAATCTAAATAATAATAATTAATAAGGATTTACATATCAATAACAATCATAATAATTAATGATAAAATAGTAATTAATAATAATTAATAATCATAGCTCACTCAATAATAACTAATCTCTTAACACAAATCATATACACATATTAAGATGCTATCATTTATTATTAAATAATGTATTATAAAATAGGAATATTACATCAAGTTTCGCAGAAACTATAGGAAACTAGATTCCTGGCTTCAAAAGCTATTTGTTTTGAATAAACTAGAGACTGGAAACCAGGCTATGGAACCAATGTGGCATCTGGGGCCAACCACAACCATGTACAGAGGGTCCTAGTCTTTGAAAACTTAGATGCCACTATTTTCTGTCAGAACCTTAACCTTAACATAGAGCTTCATATAAACACTCACCAAGCTTCACATAAATCAAAGGAGCAATGGATGTGCCACTCCACAGCATAAGTTTATTTATAGAAATTGGATAAGCCTTTCAACAGATAAGTTTATTTATATATATTGTAATAAGCACAAAAAAGGGAAGGCACAATTGGAATATATGGGAGATCAGACAAACAGGAAACCTGAAAATGCATATTATGCTCCGGAACAACATTAGTCTTCTCCAAGACGACTACGGGCCTTCCACTAATATCCAGATGCGAATACTTTATCTGCAGTACCCAAAGCATCAACAGAAACAAATAACTCCACGATGATAACCGAAAGATATATATTCAGAATAACAGATTTGGAGCACCATTATACCTCTCGTTGTTGCTCTGTAGGAAATGGAGTTGAAACAGAAATTTCTTTTGACCCTTCAGGGAGAACAACCTGCACAAACCATATGAATTTTACTGAACAATATTAGTAGGAATAGAGAGAAGGGGGAACAACGCATTGCGCTTGAATCTAAACCAAGCTTATTTCAGTTCAGGACACAAGGTCTCACATTGACCCCAGAAGAGGGGTCTACAAGTATCGGATATGATGCAATACAATATTGAGCAAATAAATTAGAGAATAGATTTAATCATTTGATTCTTACATCATAGTCATTCCAACTAATTATACTGAATGGCAACACAATACTGATCAACTACAACTAAAGAAAGATATCAGAGAAAAAACGATGGGCACACACAGTTGAGTTTAGAAAGTAAAATATGCATGAATAAGGAAGTTTAAGATAGCATCTGAAACAATGATAAGACAAGCTAAAAATGACGGCAATTCCTGTAAAACAGAGATCAGATAAGCTTCTACAGGGATAGGCCTCAAGCTTATTTAACTTAAAATGAAGGACGGGTAGTTAGAACAATTTAATTAAAGAACAAGAGTCCTTAAACCTGTCAAATTACATATGGGTTTTAACTCTTATTTTAAAAAAGAAGAAGAAGAAGGAAAAGAGAGTTTGATGCAAAAATCAGGACATAAAGAGGCCACACAAGGCTTTCCATGCCCTAAACTAATATTTGAATCAAAAAAGAAAGAATTTGAAAGTCGCATCCACAATTACCACTAGGATAAAGAATTTTTCCACAAGCCTCCATCATGGTACTCCAGAACTCAAGACTTTCCAATGCCATCTAGGCGTCTATATAAAGTTTTCATAATATTTCTCAATACTTCCAGTTGCACAGTTATAGAACATATATACATTTAAGTAATAGTAAAGGAGACGAAAACTCATCACACACTAACACAGCAAAAGGACTAATTTGTTAACTTGTCCCTCTAGGGAGCGCCAGAATAATCATGGTGTTTCCAAAAAAAACTACAGGGACCTACTTTCAGATGTACATTTACCCTTCAAACCACCCTAAATCCTTAAGATTTAGATCTGTCTCCAATAAAAAAAATCTCAACTTCAAACTAAACTTCTCAAAAATAAATTAATAAATAAATAAAAAATAATCCCTATGATCTAGACCCTAAAGTCTCCACCCACATTTAACCAAGAATCTAAATCCTAAATCTCTAAACCAAAAACATAAAATAATAATGAATATAGAAGATGAATAATGGTTTCGTTTTGGACTTGTGATCATGGTTCAAAGTCGCGGTCTCGGCCGCCGACTCATCGGGCATTGAGACGCATCAATCGCAGCGTCTCGGATCAGTCTCGGACGATACACACAAAACTCTGCACAAAAAACTCAAAAAAAAACTGAAAAAATCACAACAAATCTTTAAAAAAAAATAAACATCAATATTCATGTATCATATGTTCAAAAATATCACCTAGCACACTCAATATAAAAAGAGAGGGTGAGACTCAGTTTGTGTATCTCTGTCTCCCTCTCTCCCCCTCTCTGTCTCACTCAGACACTCTCTCTGCTATCTGTCTCGCACTCTCTGGCTCTCCCTCTCCCTCACCCTCTCCCTCTCTCTCCCTCACTCAGCCTCTCCCCCTTTCTTCCTCTATCTCGATCTCTCATTGAGAGAGAGAGAGAGAGAGAGAGAGAAATCGGGACAGAGAAGGAGAGGGGGAGAGAGACAAAGGAGAGGAGAGGGGGGGAGAGGGGAAGAGATAGAGTGGGGGAAAGACGAAGGAGAAGGGGGGGAGAGAGAGAGATCGGGACAGAGGGAGAGAGGGGGGGAGGGAAAGAGAGGAGGAGGGATCAGGCGGCGACGGAGGTTTACCACGGGATGGAGGTGGGCGGTGACGGCGGGCGGGGCGGCGACGCCGAGCGGGCAAGCAAGCTTTAGATCCAGATCGGTAAGTCTGCATTTTTTTTTCCTTTTTATAACCCGACTCGGCATTGACTCGGCCGAGTCACCACTAGCCGTATCGCGGCTCAGCTGAGTCGGTCAAAAACCGAAACTCAGGGCGACTCGCATCGCGGTCTTGTCGGAGACGAGTCGTCGAATCATCTCTGACTCGACCGATTCTTCGAACCCCGCTTGTGATGATGGTGTATGAACATTAGAAAGGGTGAGTTCTATCTCAGGGTTTGAATAGAAACGAAAGCATGCTATCTCAAGAACGGCAAGTTAGTCCTTGAAAAAAAATAAAACAATAGCTATCAATATTGTTTGATACATAATATGTATCGTATGAATACGATATGATATGGCAAGAAAATGATACGAATGATATGAATCACATGGTTGTATCGGGGTGAATTAGTTATCGTATGATGTGTGATTTTGATATGAAATTCGCATTGTCAAATGCGTTAGCATTGAATATAAATAGGGTTTCTAGGTTTGATTATGGCTTCAGGGCAATTATTTACTGTAGTTATGGGATAGAAATCGTGAGTACCTGTTAGATTAAGGATTTTTCACTCGATATGACCTCTTATCATCTCTCGTCATCTTCATTTTCAATCATTCAACTCCAGGCATGAGGAGCATTGTCAATCACCTTTAAGCCTTGTCTAGTTCTCTCATATATTATATTTGTGTTTTCTGTTTCAGTATCTCTTAATTTTGATATAGTCGCTTTGTTCCTTAATAATGTTAAGTGTGATGCAGAAATATAAATGTTGACTATTTAATTGTTAGAAGGAATGTGTAACTGCTCAATGTTTAACTGTTTACTTGTTAGCTTAAGTAATTGGGTATTGATTTGATGATCAGGATTAGTTGGCTTTATTAAATGTGTTACTGTTGTTGCTCTATGTTGTTTCAGCAACAATAAGAATAATCTACTGAAAAGTTTATTTCTATCATGAGTATCTAATTAAGAGTTTGTGGTACTATTTTAATCAATGTCGACTTGGAATTCAGAAGTAAGATTTGTGTATGTACTTGGTTACATACAACTCAACTTTGTATAATTTTTTACCTTCAATTTCTTAGAAATCCCCTTTTTTATTCATTGTCCTTTTTTAAAATTTCTCTCTCTCTCTCTCTCTCTCTCTCTCTCTCTCTCTCTCTGTCGCTCTCTCTCTCTCATGCTTAGTTGCTAAATTATTGAACAGGAGCTAATGTGTCTTGGGATATATCTGATGATATGTGATATTGTATGATACAAATATAAAATAATATTCGATATGTAGCGTGATTT
The DNA here is from genome assembly GCA_038442645.1 of Agave tequilana. Classification (NCBI taxonomy): domain Eukaryota; kingdom Viridiplantae; phylum Streptophyta; class Magnoliopsida; order Asparagales; family Asparagaceae; genus Agave; species Agave tequilana. The sequence continues at coordinate 140,432 of JAVJIF010001563.1, read as the reverse complement.
AACAACTATAAAACCCTCCTTGGTCATCTGCTATGCACACAAAAATATTCTCAATATGCCGTTAGAACCATCTAAATGGTGTAATTTCTTGAAAGCTGGAGGGATATTTAAGCTACCACGCTCCTTGAAAGGTGGTTGACATGTAATCGAAAGTCAATGGGGTTATTCAGCATTAATAGCTGAAGGGGATATTTTAACACCCCTACCTTTCCACGCTTTCCTTTTTTCCTTGTTTTTTTCCCTTTTTTATGGCGTGGGGGTTGGGGAGATGGTATGATATACTCTCTTTTACCTTTTCTCATAGTGCTATTTTTTAGCTATTTGTCAGTTTTACGATCCTTTAGATATTTAGTAATTTTTCATGATCCCTATTTGTTAAAAGATACAAATAATTTTCTATAATAGGTGTTTTATTCTTATAATTTTCGAAGATTTAGTTTTAACATTTGAAAATAAACTATAAGCAGTTATGTGGAAATTCAATTCTAAAATGAAATAGGACAAACTCCACACTTGAACTAGGAGCATATATGCAAAATTCTTGGTCATTTTAATTGTAGATGTAAGTTAAATGGTATGCATCAACAGAGAATAGGCAAATAAGACAAAAAAAATATTTTCTTTTGTATAAGTTAACCAGCTATGTTTCCAAACCTAAATCCATGAATTTTGGGTCAGATACATGAATTCTTTTCTTCCATTCCTGCTCAATTATATGGAGCATTTACAAATCTTTCTTAAATGCCTCTATTAAAGTTCGTTTAGGCCTCAAATAATTCTCATTCCCCCATTAACTATGATGATATCACTTTTTTCTTATTGGTGCACTTATTGGAGTGCATCACACATGTTCAAACCATCTCAGTTAATTCAGCCTAATTTTATCCTTAATAGGAGTAACCACTGACTTCTTACAGATCCACTATTTTCTCATCCCATCTTTTAATGTATTGCCACTGATGCATATCAGTATTCTCATTTCTCGTGCACTCATTTTTCAGAATGTTTCTTAACTTCCCAACATTCTGAACCATAGAGTAGAGCAAGTCATATGGCTATTCTGTATAATTCTCCCTTTGATTTCATAGGTATCCTACGATCACATATATGTTCAAAAGTACTTCTCCACACTAACCATACTTTGATTCTACGAATCACCTCTTCCTCAATTCCACGATCTTTTTGAATGATTGATCCCAAATTATGAAAATGAGCAATCTGTTGTATTTCTTGATGATCAATATGTACTATTACATGCTTATTTCTTCTCACCACTTTGCAAAAGCTACATTCCATATTTTTGTTCTTCTATTTCTAAATCCTTTAAATTCAAAAGTCTCGATCTTTCTAATAGAACTTGTTCTTTCTCTAGTTTCATGAACTAATATTATATCATCGCCGAACAACATGCACCAAGGGTAGAGGGACATATAGGTAATTCATCCTGATAGTTTCCTTATATAAAGGGTGTTTGATCCACAATATAACGAGAAAAAAATCTCTTTTTAACATATTAGCCTCTACAAAAATTTACAGTTACAAAAAATATTTTCTTATCCTTCTTACCAAAGAATATACTTTAGATGGTTTTGATTATTTCTCAAAATTAGGGCCCACAACTTAAAAGTAAATTTACCAGAAAATAACTCATGCGTTCCTCTTTTCTTAAAAAAGAAAACAAAAATGTGCATATATATCCAACTATCCGTAGACATATGCAACCTCCATCTCTTCTCACATTCAACTCTTCCCCTACCGAGTAAAAAAAAAAACAAAAACAAAAAGACTCTTCCCTTGCCGAGTAAAAAAAACAAAAATATGAAAATCAACCAACAAATAATAAGAGAGAAAAAAATCCTTTGCCAAAGGGAAAAAAGAAGAAGACTTAGTTTTTCTCGTATTCACTTCACAAGGGATAGATCAGAACTCTAAAGAAGGGAATAGATGAACTCGGTAGATAGAAACTTAAACTCATAATTTTTTTAAGTATAAGATTTCTTATAATTTTAAAAATCTAAAAAAAAATCCATTTTCGAATACTAGAAACTAGAATTTGATAAAATTCAGAAAACTTAATTAAAGGTATATTTCTTTGATTTATAACCTAGACTAGACTACAAATGACATTTTACTGACCATGTTGAACTCTTATACTTGTTTATACATTTTTTGGCAGCTTGAAAGTTTATGAACAGACTATCAATTATATATCTCAGTTCGCTGTATTCTTTAATATATATGTGTTAGTGTTTGACATTTCTCAATATCAATTATATATCTCAGTTTGTTGAATTTTTCGTACATTTTTTATGTTTAAAAATTAAATATTATGACATTGACAAATAGTCAAATTAATTGCCAATTTATGAACATGTTTATCATATAAATCATAGCTCATGAGTCATGAGAATTAAGGTAAATGGCATATGTTTTTATTATTTCCACGTGATTATTTTCTATTCTTTTTGGATGCATAGATTGAATATTCCAAAATTTTAAATGCTTTGCAGCAATATGACTTGAACAGAAAAAAATTCTTATTTCACAAAGAAAACCAATAACTCTGTAACAATTATTAAGTTAGAATAAGAAATTTTAAAAACTAGAAGAATAATATTTCATTTTCGTATTAATATCATGCTATTTTTTTGCAAATTTACTAGACATTACATCCATTCTCTCTTTTCTTCTCAGACTTGTTCATTCTCTTTCGTAAGTTATGGATAAGTTTCTTATCAGAAATTTACCAGGAAGCAAACATTATCAGTACAAGAAAATAAAGACCATGAAATAGGGAAGTCATTTTCAAAGTAAAGTCACGTAGAGGTTGATTTGAATAATCTTTCTGCTGATCCAGCATTGAAAACACAAATTTTAGATTATTCATCTAATATTCGAGATAAAATCCATAGAGCGTATTTACGAAATGGACTTTGTCAGCTTTGACGTCATAAATTTCCAAAAACAAAGATGGTAACTATAATCAGAAATTCAATACTGCTAGGTTTGATGAGTTAGCAAATTGGTTGGAATATAGCATATCAAAAGATGCAACCTTTTTTATGTTATCTTTTTAAACCTGCGAATCAAGGAGGATAATCTTTTGTTATTGACTGGTTTAGAAATTGGAAAGAGAATGCAAGACTTCAAATTCATGTTGGAGGGCTCAATAGTACTCAAAATCAAGCTTGGAGAGTACGTCACGATTTAATGAATGAGATGCAGCATATTCGGCTAATGTCATACAAACAATGAGCTGATATTCGCAAAGACTATTAAGCACGTTTAAATGCATCTATTGATTGCATTCGGTTTCTTTTGTGCCAAGGGTTGGCATTCGTGGTCATGATGAATCTTAGGACCCAGAGAATCGAGGAAACTTCTTGAGCACCTGGAGTTTCTGGCTAATCACAATGATAACATCCGGGGCTTGTTCCGCAAAATGCTGCAGAAAATGATAAATTGACCGCTGCTGGTATTTAGAAAGATGTTGGGTGCTACTGCAATTGAAACCAGTAATATTGTTACAAAGGAGCTTGGAGATGATTTATTCTCTCTATATTAATTAACGAGGCTCAAAATGACTGAATGAAAGAGCAAATGCAATTGCTTTACATTTTGTTCATGGACATATAATTGAGTGTCTTACATGTGAAGGATACTACTACAATGTCTCTTAAACTTGGGATTGAAGCACGATCTCCAAATATGGCTTAGCTTATCGAAACTGCAAGGTCAAGAGTATTATGGACCTGATAACAGGAGAGGCGAGTTCAATGGGCTTAAAACACCAATGGTGAAGGAGAATTATTCAGCTTTTAATATTTATTGTTTCACTCATTGTCTTAAATTAGGTATATATGCAATTTCACAAAACGTGGAGGAGAATTATTGCATTGAATTTTTCTACATGGTAGTAGATATGCAATTTCAAGAACTTAATCAACCACAGAATTACTTCTCGGTGTGTCATGCTTAAATCCAAGTAACTCATTCTCTTTTTCATCAAAACAAAATTGATGCACCGTGCTTAATTTTATTCAGAGGATTTTTCTGAAGTTGATCTCCTAGCACTTCATAACAGACTTGATAGTTACATTCTTGATATGATGTCTAATCCCAATTTTCCACAAGTCGGTGGAATTGTGGACCTTACAAAAAAGATGGTCCAAAAAAAAAAAGATAAGGTGTATTCACTAGTTTACTTGCTCTTGAAGTAGCAATGATTCTACCAGTTGTAACACCAATACTTGAAAAGGTATTTTCTGTTATGAAAATCATATTAAAAAAATCGCTTACGAAATCGAATGGGAGATCAGTGATGAATGATAACTTGGTCACATATATCAAGATTCAGTGTTCTAAAACTCATTTTTACTCGCCCGCTTAAATGTTTGTTTAAGCATTTTCGGCCCAAAACCCAGTCGAATTTGAAGAAATTGGCCCAATTACGCGTTCAGACATTTAATTCATTTATTCGGCGATTAATCGTTTAAACGTTTTAAAAAATTCGTTCGTGTAAACGAAAGCCGCATGCGAACCCGACCCGAAACCTTACTTACCCGAACCCGATCAAATAATTGTCTTTAAATTCTCGTTTTGGAGATTAGGGTTAAAATTAACCCTAATTCGATCGATCGCAAGCCCGCAACTCTTGCGAAGGCCTCCCGAGTCCCTCGCGACGCCGATCTCCCCCTTTCACGGCGACGACGACCTCCCAAGTCCCTCCCTCTTCACGGCGACGACGACCTCCCCCTTTCAACGCGACGACAACCTCCCCCCTCCCCCCGCAGTGACACCCCCTGTGACAAACTACTCCCGATGACGAAGACAGCCCTTCGCGGCGACAGCCTCCCAACGAAGATGCCCCCTGCGGCGACCTCCCCCTTCTGCGATGACCTCCCCGCTCGACGATCTCTCACCAGCAGTGGCAATCTTCCCCTGCGGTGAGTCGGTGATCGCCTGCGCAACCTCCCACGTGTCACTATGATTTTCTCATCTCTTTTCTTTTTTTTTGAAAATTATATTATGAATTTCAATTCATGTTCTGTTCCTTTTTTCCTGGCTTTTTTTGTTCCATTTTTCACTCTTTTTACAGTTTTCCATGTGAATTTATGTCTTTGCAATCAAAACAATTTTGTCTCATGGGTTGCTCTTGTTTCTCTCTACTGATCAATTTATTATCTTCCTTCTTTATTTTTTCCTTTGCATTATTAGATAATTAGGATTGCTAGTTTGCTACTGCAATATTAATAACAACAAGAAGAAGAAATTGAGCAAAACAGAAATGTTGTTATGTTATACACTTATACTTGTTATGAGCTTTAATTGATGTTATAGATTGCTAGTAATTCAGCATTTTTGTTATGGATTGTGTTCTGTCAAATTTAAATCCATCAGTCTTAAGGAGCTGTCTTCTCCAGGGAAAAGTGGCAGCATATTTTATCTTTCATGATTCATTTTATGAGTGGAAAGATGGCCAATTGGCTCTCTCTATATTGATCTCTTCATGATTCATATTATTTTCCTAAAAACTCACTGCAGAATTACTTGAATGCCAGATATAGTGTACTTGTCATATGACTTGAAATCCTTCAAGGATCCACAGTTTGGCATTGAAAATACTTTATAGTTTGACTTGCATTGTAATTTGATTTCTTAAGAAAGAAAGCATTCTTTTCTATTTTTCACCTTTTATGAACTTATATGTTCTTTCTTGTTTATAGACTATATTATATATTATCATTAGTTGGATGAAGACAAATATTCCCTGGTAATAATTTGTTTATGGGGTATAATCCAGTCTTTTTAATTTGATCTTTTTGTTTTGTGTTGTGTGAATAAATTTGGATGTAGGACAGTTCACATTACAATCTACATGTCTTCCTCGACATCCAATGCAAGTGTCAGTACTAGTGTCCGACATTCAAGTGGGCAACCAAGTGCATCAAGCGAAAATGAGATTCTATCGAAGCCAATGAGCTCTACTCATATTTGGTGAAATTATGGAAAGCTTGTTAAGAAAAATTCTTACAATGAGGTGAAGTGCAATAAATGTCACAAGATTGTCAAAGGAAGAATTTACAGATTTAAACAACATATTGCTGGCATAGAAGGAGATGTTAAAGCTTGTGTGATGCAGAGCGATGAAGACATAAAGATAGTTAGGGAATTTTTGTCTGGACCCCAGAAAAAGAAAATGGAAAAAAAAGAAGGCTAAAAATGAACTCCGAGAAGAGGTGCGCATTTCAGTAGAAAGAGAGTCCATAGATCCGAAACTCATAGTTGAAAAGAGGCCTCGTGTAGTAGGTACATTAAACATGGTCGTGGCTAGTGGAAAGTGAAAGCAAACATCAATCAATGAAGCCGAGAAGAGAAAATATAAGGAGTTGGCTCAGGAACATTGTGCCATGTGGGCCAAAGATAAAGACATTCCTTTTAATGCCTTTGATGATGAAGAATTTGATCTATTCTGCGAGTGTGTTGGTCACCATGGGCCTAGGTACAAGGGATCTAGCTAGTATCAGTTTAGAGTGCCTCTTTTGAACAAGGCATACAAGAAGATTGATGAAGAGATGGATAAGGCTAAAGAATTGTGTGAAGAATATGGGTGCAACATTCTAGCTGATGGGTGGACAGATAGAAAGCATAGGAGTGTGATGAACTTGTGTGTTCATTGCAAGGCAGGCACACATTTTCTTAAGTCTATTGAAGACTCGGCCAATGCACACACAGGAGAGTATATCTTCAATTAGGTGGAGAAGTGTATTCAGGAGGTTGGAGAAAATAATGTACTACAAGTGGTGACAGATAATCATCCTTCTAATATGGTGGCGAAGAACATATTGAAGATTACTAGGCCTAATATTTTTTGGAATAGTTGTGCAACCCACACAATTGATCTTATGTTGGAGGCTATTAGAAAGCTTCCAAAGTACAAGTTGGTGATAGTTCTCTTGTGGACAAGAAGTCACAGTTGCAGCTATGGTATCTTCAACCAAGTGGGATGATAACAGGTGGTCGAAAACAAAAAAGGGAGAGCGACTAAAGCTACAATCTATTCTGATGTCTTTTGGACCAATGCAAGGAAGCTTTTGAAGATGTACACTCCTCTTTTCAAATTATTAAGAATTATCAATGCCGATCGAAGACATGCCATAGGTTTTGTGTATGGTATGCTCGAAGATGCAAAGAATGAAGTTCAAGCTGCTTGCAACAGCAAAGAGACTACCTATCGGCCGATAATTGATATAATTGAGAATGAATCTAGAGGAAGGCTTGATACACACTTCATTTGGCTGCCTACTACTGAATCCCTATTATTCTTCTTAGGGATAGGACAGTCTAAGACAGTTCACATGTGATTACCACACTTATGAGTTATATTAATGTGTTTTACCACGATGAGAACATTCAGGATAAAATTGGATAAAATGAGATCCTTTCGTACAAGATGAAGGAGAGACTTATGGGAAGTGGAATGACAGAAAGGTACCAAAAGGATTTTAATGGCACAGACAATTTTGATCCAGGTCATCTTGATGTAAAAAACACTAATCATGATTTTTAAAATTTCCAAGCTACTAAATTAGTGTTATATATTTCATTAACAACATATTGGTGGAGTTTCTATAGAGGGGATGTACCCTACCTTCAAAAGATGGCAATCAAAATTCTAAGCTTAACTAGTAGCTCATCAGGATGCGAGAGAAATTTCAGTATGTTTGAGGGGTAAATATACTAAGACTAAGACTTGTATCAGTTTTATTCATTTAAATATAAAGTTTCTTTTTACTCTAATTGATTTTTAACTCTATATCATTGTGTGATATATTGAAATTTGTAGATACATACTAAGAAGAGGAATAAACTGGATTCCAAAAGGTTGAATGATCATGTTTTTGTGCAATTCAACAAAAAAATGACATGAAGGAGAACTGCAAAGAAGAGGAATGGGCAAGAGTACAAGGATGTGCTTGTAGGCGAAAATGATTCGAGAGCATTACATTGGAAGAGCACATTCGTTAGAGAGAGAACAATAAGGAAGAAGAGGTCTTCCTTGATTCTGGTCTTACATTGAATCTTGTTGTAGCGGCAAGTGGGGCTAATGAAGATCATATTAGAAGGAGCAACATGATCGCAGAGAGGAGTTGCAGAGGGTAGTGCACAAGATCGCTCGTCTAGTGCGGTACTTGATGACATTTCCGAGGATAATCAAGATAAAGATAATTTGAAAGAAGATGATTGTGTTGACATTGAAGACTTTGTAAATAATTCTGAGGAGTCAAATCTCGATGTTCGCTATGAAGATGATGATGAGGATGAGTAGAAGGAGTTGGAGATGAACTATTTATGTTGTTTGAATATCAAAAATTTCTCTTAATTTTTTGGATTTGGATGTAAGAGATTAATGACTTATGTTGCCGTTTTGTGATTATGATGTTGGACTTGATTTTGGTGATCATGTACTTATGTGGTTTACTAATACTTATTCCTAACTTTGCTTTCGTTTCATTAAGTTTTTTTTGAAATTTGTATATTTGAACTTTGATAGAATAATCTCTAATAGATCCTCTTCTTTTTCTATTTACAGATAATTATTGGCGCTCTGAAGAAATTTGCTGATTCATCATTTAACACATCATATGACGAGTAAAAAAGATAAGTCCTTAACTTTTTAATTTCCTATTAGTACTAACAATTTAATTTTTTAAGTTAGGTTTGCTATATATTTTATGATTTTTTTTGAAAGTTTATAGAATTTACATTTGCATGTTTTAAGTATTATAATATTATTATATATTAAAATAATAATAAAACGTGTAAACTGTTTAATCACCGTTTAAACCGTTTAGACATTATGCGCTCCCAGACCGCGCGTGTACTAAAACCGGTTTTTAAAACATTGATTAAGAAAGATGGGACTTCATCCTGAATATGCCTGGCAACCATTAGTAATGCAACAGATAAGGAGTTAATGTTGATCTTTGGTGTAAGCCTATAATGATAAAGAACGATCATCTCCCATCCAATTATTCTCACCCCACTTACTGTTGAACTGTACATATATCTTTAATCATAAGAATATAGCAACTAGATACTTGTTTCTTTTCTAAAACCCACCACATTACCTCATTGTGGGCCCTTCGCTAAGCCTCATCTTCTGAATGTACGGTAGTTACCTACCAGTGAATGTACTCTTTGTTTTAATATTAGTTTCTCCTATATGATTCTCATTAAACAATTTTTTTAAATAACTCCACCTTAAGTTCATCATCCTTCACTAAGACTCTTTGATCAAGAGGGTATTTTGATCCACTTTCAGTGGCCTTTATGTAAATCACTTGCATATGTGAGGGGGGGGGGGGGTGTTTCCCCTCTGCCAAAGTGTCTCTCTTAATACGTTTAACATTGCATAGATCTATACACCTTTTCCTCGTCTTAGCAATCTTTTATATATATATATATATATATATATATATATATATATATATATATATATATATATATATATATATATATATAGAGAGAGAGAGAGAGAGAGAGAGACTTGTTTAATTCCGGAAGGATTCGAGCCGGAATCCTTCCAACTCAAATACCAACATCTGACATTCAAATACAAGATACACTCCGTTGAAGTCGATCTATATTATTTAAAGTAATTAAAAATCAAAAATCAAGTGTTTTGAATACTTTTTGCCCATCCATCAAGGGACGTAAAATGGACGACGGAAGGCAGTGAGTTGGTTAGATCTATGTCTTTAGACATACAAATTCTCGATCCGGCCATTTGATCATGATCTAAACATTTTAAAACTCCTACAAATCAATTTTTGTTAGGTTTCAAATGTTCTACACCGTTAAACTAACCAACTCACTATTTAGGCTGTCTATTTTTCCCATACTTTATGCATAGAAAAAATATTTAAAATACTTGATTTTTGGTTTATAGATACTTGAAATAATATAGATCAACTTCAACGAAATAGATCTTGTATTTGGATGATGTATGTTTGTATTTGAGTGACAAGGATTCGGGCTCGAATCCATCCAGAACTACACAAGTCTTTCTATATATATAGAGAGAGAGAGGGAGAGACTTGTGCCATTCTGGAAAGATTCGGCCTTGTGTCATTCTGGAAGGATTCAAGGTCGAATCCTTTCCACTCAAATACAAACCTACGACAACCGAATGCAAGATTCGCTCCGTTGAAGTTGATCTACATTATTTTAAGTAAATAAAAATCAAAAATCATGTATTTTGAATACTTTTTGCTCATCAATCAAGTAGGCGCAAAATGAACGGCCGAAAATAGCATATTGCTTAGATCTACATCTTTAGACATACAAATTATCGATCCAACCATTTCATCATGATCTAAACAATTAAAAACTCACACCAATTTTTGTTAGATTTTAAATATTCTACATCGTTAAACTAACCAACTCACTATTTCAGTCATCTATTTTGCGCCTAATTGATGGATGGACTTGATTTTTTTGTTTTTAGTTATTTGAAATAATGTAGATCAACTTCAACGGAGTGGGATTTGAGTCATTCCTGAAGGACTTGATGTTGAATCGTTCCCACTCAAATACAACCCTACGACATCTGAATGCAAGATCCATTCAGTTGAAGTTGGTCTACATTATTTCAAGTAACTAAAAGTCAAATATGCATTTTTAATACTTTTTACCCATCCATCAAATGGGCGCAAAATGAACGGCTGAAATAGTGAGTTGGTTAGTTTAAGAGTGTAGAATATTTGAAATCTAACAAAAATTGGTGTGCGAGGGTTTTTAAGTGTTTAGATCATGATGAAATGGTCAGATCGAGAATGTGCATGTCTAAAGACGTAGATCAAAGTAATATGCTATTTTTGGCTGTCCATTTTGTGCCAACTTGATGGATGGGCAAAATGTATTTAAAATACATGATTTTTTATTTTTAGTTACTTAAAATAATGTATATTAACTTCAATGGAGTGAATGTTGCATTCGGATACCGTAGAGTTGTATTTGAGTGGGAAGGATTCGGCCTCGAATCCTTACGGAATGACACAAGTCTATATGTGTGTGTATAGACGTGTGTAGTTCCGGAAGGATTCGAGCTCGTATTCTTCCCACTCAAATACCAACATCTGACATTCAAGTATAAGATCTACTCCGTTGAAGTTGATCTATATTATTTAAAGTAACTAAAAATCAAAAATCAAGTATTTTGAATACGTTTTCTCACCCATCAAGCGGCGCAAAATGGACAGCCGAAAGTAGTAAATTGGTCAGATCTATGTCTTTAGACAAATAAATACTCGATCCGGCCATTTGATCATGATCTAAACATTTAAAAACCCCTATAAACCAATTTTTTTTAGGTTTCAAATATTCTACATTGTTAAACTAAACAACTCACTGTTTAGGCCGTCTGTTTTTCCCTACTTGATGCATAGGCAAAAAGTATTTACAATACTTGATTTTTGGTTTATAGATACTTATATAGATCAACTTTAACGGAATGGATCTTGTATTCAGATGATGTATGGTTGCATTTGAATGGGAAGGATTCGGGTCTAAAACTTCACAAATCTATATATATATATATATATATATATATATATATATATATATATATATATATATATATATATATATATATATATATAATTCTCTCTTTTGTATCTAGCTTCGTATATAAATTCTCACAATCTTTGGATTTAGTCTCACCAGTTACTTTCTTGCCTTTCTTCATTGCCAACTAATATTTCTCCAAATAAACCTCATTTCTACTTGTGTAAATCCTAATAAGATGTTATGATTGCTTTAATTACCTTTTGAGCATTTCATTTCGTTGCCAACTCTCCCTATTAGGCCAATCTATTACCCTTGGACTCTCCAAGAATTTCTAGACATATTGATCAACATAATGTTAGTTTCTTCACCCACATTCTAACTACTTTCTTTCGTTATATTATCCTTAAAATACATCATTTTCTCTCCTTTTAAGTTCCACCATCTAGTTCTTGGTCTCTATTTATGCTAGTTCTTTTCCACTAAATGCAAACATCTAACACCATCAACTTATGTGTGTGGACAAAATCTCAATAGTATAACCTTGCAATCTTTGCATGCAATTTTATCGATTCTTCTACTAAGGAAAAAAATATAAATTTGACTATTATTTGATACAGTTTTAAAAGATTCAGCTACTCTCTCTTTTCAAAACATGTATTACTATCATAAGCTCATAAGATATTGCAACATCAAAACATATATCTACCGCATCATTCTTTACTCCATATCCATGATTTTAATGCAAGTTCTCTTATCCACTATTGTCCTTAACAACATGCCCATTTAGGTCCCACCCCCCTCGTATAAATAATTCTAAATTAATCCATCAAATTAGAAGCAGGGCATTCGAAGAATGCCTCAAAACTTTGTCGTACTTTATTTATTCATCGAACCCCAAAATTCTAAACATGAAACTTAATACGTTAAAATTTTAATAGCCGACTCCTCACCAGCAAAACTGTAACTGATTTTGTAAGGGAACAAGGCAACAGCAATGATAATTAATCAACAGCAAAGACAACCCAAAAGAATTTCTTACATTATCCATTCATCCGGTAAGGCATGTATGTGCGTGTGTACACGTGTCGTGGTGGTGGTTGCGGGCCGGGTTTTTCTTTTTTCTTTTTTCCAGATGGGAGAGGGGGTGTTGCGAGTTAAGTCTTGTAATTCTTCATTTTGGTTGGTTTCGGTAGGAGAACTATAAGAAGTCTTGCATATTCTACACGATAACTACTAAATCTGATTACAAATATGGGGCCTTTCAGATTGGGCATGTCAAAATCTGATTTGAAATCCCTTGACAAGTAACAATTTGACCCTAGAAAGCACGAACAGTTCAAACATTGAGTCTTTCTCATGTCGACAACACACATTTGACACGATACTTTTATTTCCTGTGTACTTAGAATTTGTTGTGTCAGTGTGTCGTACCATGCCCGTGTAGCCATGTCCATGTCTGTGCAACACAGATTTCATCCAATACTTTAAACCTTGGATACTCCCATATAGTGCTGTAATTGGATCAAGGAATTCCTATTTTACAATCAGCAAACAACATTTTCCCTAAACCTTGTCAAACTGCTAATAAGCGTCAAACATTCATTCAAGATGACTACCATCCACCTTAGGCTCAAAGAAAATAGGGAAAATTTTATGGAAATAAAAATTAAGTTGTCTCATAACACCCATAAATACAAATATACATAGAGATAGACTTGGCCACTTCTGAAAGGATCAGAGCCAAATTTTCCATTCAAATGGAAGATCCACTAGTTAAAATTAATTAACATTATTTAAAGTGTCTAAAAACTAAAAAACAAGTGTATTAAGTTTTTTTTAATGTGCATCGACTCGGCACAAAATGTCCGGTCAAAAGAAACATGTTGCTTAAAGCTATAGGTTTGGTAATATAATTCTTGCCCCAACCAGTTTATCATGATTCAAACACTCAAAACCCCATGCACACCAATTTTTGTTATTAAGTCATTCATTTTGTACCCACTTAATGCATGGCCCGGAAAACTTTAAGACAGATTTTTTTTTTAGGCACTTTAAATAGTGCAGATCAACTTTACGGAGTGATCTTCCATTTGAATACCCAAACATTGAATTTGAATGGGAAGGATTTGGCTCATAATCCTTCTAGCCAAGTATTTCTCAAAATATTCATATACACATTTCATAAACAATTGCTTACTGACCAAGTGCATGCATGAGTAAATGCGGGCACAAACATAAATTAGACATATGTAAGCAGAAACGACATGACATGCAAGGACAAATACACACAAATATTGCATGTGTAGTGAGTGTGTGTGTGTGTGTGTGTGTGTGTGTGTGTGTTGGCATTTTGGGGGTGTTTGGGGGTGGTAGGGGCGCAGTCGGGGTGAGTGTGGTAGGATAAGTGAAATGTGTATGGATTAGTTACAACTGTAAGATACACTAGTATTATTCTTGGATATATATGATTTAGAAATTAGTACAAAAGGTTAAAAATCAAGCAAACCTGTCATCAAAAATCAAGCTGAATCCTAACCCGAAAAAGAAAGTCCTCTAACATATTCCATTATAGCTTCAGTGTCCAAAACAATAAAATTGTACAACATGACATATATCTAGTTAGCTTAAGGAACTAACTTGCCTTGACAATGAGAGTATCAATGACAACTTCTTCGAAGGGGCAACCAAATGTGATATTGAGAAACCGCTTTTCCTCTTTCTCAAACAAAAAATCCTTCAGTGGTAAGCCATAGCCAATTGTAAAAAATGTTCTCCAGCCACCAAACATTGGATATCTAGGTTCGATTTCCAAATGTGTCTGCAGATAAAGTTATGATTCATTAAAAGCCATAAATTGTAAAGCAGAGAATATGAGCAACGAAAGCAACAGCACATTACCTTTTTAGAATCACCCCATAAGTGTGACGTCGAAATATTCCCTATCTCGTCTCTGTAATAAACAGAATGAGCCCTTGGCGGCAATCTGGCAACAAGATGCCTGAATGATGATATCCCTTTCATCCTAGCTTGGTAATCAAGCCTGCAAATTGAGCAAGAACGATAAAGCTCAACCCTAATCAATTAAACTGCACAATAAAAATTCGTTATAAGAGGAATAAAAAGAACCTTGAAAATTCTCCTTTATTTCGGGCACCTCCATGAACAAGTTTGTAGTGTTCTGTAACCTGAACATTGCCCCAATGGGATATTTCTATTTCTCGCAGTAGTTCATGAGCAACTGCAAAAGGATGGTTGTTTTCAAAATGAACAGCCACAGGAGAGTAGGAAAACACAGGGAGATTCTCAAATGGACCATATTTAATCTCTGATTCCACAAGTTTTCCATTTGGAAATTTCGTATATGATTCCACCCTCCCACCGGGCAACCTAATACTAAGTGTCTGGACCTTCACTGCATAGGGTGACAGATAGTAGGCACTATCTTGGTATACAACCAGTTGTGCATCAGCTTGAGTAATTTCTTCCGGTAATGTCATTAATGAATGTGTATATATAGCCAATACAATGAAAGTAAAACTTGCTCCCTTCTCCAATTCTTTAGATAATGATAATGAATAGAAAGTCAATTCTGGGGGCATTCCTTCAGGATGGGCTATTGCAAGAGGAAGTTCAACAGTAGAACCTTTTCCTTTTCCTTCATTTAAAAATGCCTTCAGATTTGCCAAGTTCTTCGCCTGGATATTGGGAATAGCCAATAAAACCTCCGAGACAACATCAGGGCCTTCATTCTCAATCTAAAAGATGGGAACAGAATGGCAATTATTAGCTACCCAATGCTGGTTTCGAGAATCAAATTAATGTTTATAAAAATATAATCATTTACTGTATCATTTGTGTAACCAAAAGAGCACATAGATAGCAGGTAATTATCTTTTCATTTCATTAGTCACATGCAATTACATCTAAAAGAATTGAATATTAAATAATTGTAACCTGTTGGCATAGTCCTAAAGTTACAAAAGAATGTTAATGTTTGAAACTAACATTGTCCTACAAATGAGCATCAATTACACAATATGTGAAACTTGTTGGACAATGTGAGCTAGCTCACTTAAACCCAATTGGGTATTAGATGACCTAAAAGATCTTCGATAGCATATTCTCCAACGATCAGCCAATCTTCAGTCAAATCAACTAAGTGCTTAGATGTTAATTATCTTTCTCCAATTACACCATGAGAAAGATCAAGCCTATCCTAAGGCAATTTCTTACAGTTCACACAAGCAGCTGTTACGCGAAAAAAAGAAAAATGAAATTCAAGGGCCTGGTTGTCGACTGACCTGTATTTTCCAAGCATCCTGATTTTGTAATACATGAATAAAATGCATGAGAGCACTCAAATTGGATTCCACGAATAAAATGCATTTGGGGCCAATGTATCACTTACTGGTGCACAATGCTGGAACTAAAACTTTTGCTAGTGGGGGCAGGGACTAAATGCATAATAAGGAAATGGCTATTCAAGCCTTCCAAAAATTAGTGTTTAGAATGTAAAACAAAAATTATAGCAAATTAAAGATTGGGATGTGGATTTGAGCCTACTAACATTTTTTTTTCATTTACATCAAATACTAAATTGGAATATATTATGTGAATAACATTTTTCTTTCTTAAAATTAGAAAGAAATAAAGAAATAAATAAGAAGTCTTTTTCATAAACTAAGGGTGTGTTTGGTATTGCTTCTGCTTGCAGGTAAGTCCTTCTGAAAAAGGACTTATCCAAAAGCTCTTTCTAAAAAAATGCTTTTTGTATAATTAAGATGTTGGTTATATTAAGATTTTAGATGCTTATCAAAAATATAAATATTTAAAATAAATTTATGGTAGGAAGCAGGGATGTAAATGAATGTGTGAGAGAGTTTAGATAAAATTCATAACATATTGAAGGAGAAATAGAGAGAATAATTCAGTTAAAGTTCATATTACATGAGAGATCATGAGTGAGAAAAGTAAGGAGAGAAAAGAGGAGATAAGCTTTTGCTTCTGCGGTTGAAAAGTCAGATTTTCTAACTTCTCAAAAAAAATAACTTTTTTACTTTTACTTTTCTTAAGTCTTTTTTTTTAAAACAGTTACCAAACATTTAATTTGTACAAAGCACTAACTTGCTTTAAAGGCACTTAAGAGAAGCAACGCCAGGCTTTGCCGAAGCAACAGATAGTAACAATGAAAATGGCTCCTTCTTTAGTGAGATTATATGAGCAAATGCCTGAATACCACTTCCCGTCTGACTTGCATGAGTTAAGCATGCCGCCAGCGTTCATTCTGAGCCAGGTCCGTCATAGAGATAGCCTTTCCTCGCCCTACCCTGACGAAAGAATTCCTGGTGAAATTGTCTTACTGAAGTACCAAAGGTGCACTCCGCTCGGTTACTCTGGAGATGTTTGCTATTGAAAGAAGTAGGGAACGTAAAAGGTGGAATCCTATCAACTTGTTCCGACCTAGGATAATAAGCTCATAAGATTGGTCTTACTTCACCGTCAAGAAACGAAAGAAGACTTCAATATCCGCAATGTACGTTATCATTCGTCACGTAAGTGCCCACTTCAAGTTCAAGCATCTAGAAGCATTTTGGATAAGTCTCGAAAAGTCTCTATCAAACCAATATCAAATATCTCTGGTGATAAGCCAGAGGAAGGTGAGGATGACATCAAGTCATTATGCCCCTTATGCCCTAGGCGACACGTGCCATTCTTCAAAAAGTTCAAAATATTACTCAAGTTAAATTTAAACTTTTAATTGTTACCTGACTTATATAAACTAGTGAGAGGACTATAAGTTTTTATTTGCAGTTAACTAAATTATAGATTTTTTTTTTAAAGTCGTGGAGGAAAATTCTCGGGGAATTTCTTCACACCACGAGTTATGAGCGAGTTTAGAAGTGAATGGATAGATGTAGCAATCACAAACTATAAAAATTTATGTAGAAAACCCAAAAGGAAAAACCCATATAGAGAGAATTCACTATAATGTATGGGGATTAATTTAGCAGAGTGCTACTGCGATTACAAGTTATGAGATTTTTGGGAATTATGTCTGAACCACCGAGGTTTGGGTAATCAGTTGTTCCCCATTCTCGATGGAGAAGTATTTATACCCGCCAGGGCTGTCTTCGTAGGCGCAGATATCTCGGAGCCTCATAACTGCATGATTCGCACGTTATGATCTCCGTGTAACCACCCAGATCGCGCAGCTTTATTGTAGGATCATCATGCAGAGATATTCGCCGCCATCCATAATTGCCTGCATTGATATAGGAGCGTTACAACGTTTAAAACATGGGAATGATCTGACAACGTAGTCGGATCCGTGAATCACAAGAATCAGACACATGTCATGATCTGTAAGTAGTGATGGAGTAGCGAGCTCTGGAGGGTCTTCGTGTCAGAGCCTTGAGTGGCTTCGAGAAGAGTCCTTGCACCGATAGGAGATCTTGTACTAATTGTTGAGGTTCCGGAGAGTCGTGCGGCTCCTGGTGAGTGATGTCTGATTAGATGTGGGTTCGGTGCGAGGTCCGAGACTTTCCTCGTGGGCCTATGCCAGGCTTGCATGTGAGTTGGGCCCACAAGTGGAGGAGCGAAACCTCCAGGTGTCTGGATACATGTCGTGATCTTGGCGAGGGTCAAAATCTGACCACTACATATGCCCCCTCCATCTCCTCCTTCTCGGAGTCTTCGAGAGGGGAGCAGACTAATTTTATCTCCTGACATGGTTTTGTGCTAAGTAATCAGAGTGAAACTCTTGCGCTTCATAGAAGACATCTGGAGAATGCTAGAGACCGGTCTAGGGCACCTCTTCATACCCTTGCATTTAATATCGCACCTGTAAAGGCAGGCAAAAATCGCGTCGCGTGTCTAATCTGCGTGCGCTCTAGACAAGTAGCCATCTTTTAGGAGCTAAATGAGTGAGTTAGTATGCACGCAGCAGTTGGGATTTAAAGACAGCCTACATGCAAAAAGACGCTTTTGCTATAAGCCATCATTGTGGTGACGCTAGCATCTGCCTATAAATGCTTAGGCTCCTCACAAAGCCTAGATTTCTCTGAGCTCTTTGCCTTCTCATTTCCCCTTTATCTTTTTTATCTTTAAATCTTTGGATCTTGTCATTTTTGTCTTGCAAATGGTTAGAGGAAAAATTGTTGCTGCTGGCGACAATGCAAAGAGCAAGAGGGGTGCCGTGGAGGAAAAAAGGAAGAGGGTTGCTGTCAGAACGAGAGAAGCCATGGATTTTGACCCCAAGCCGCGTGTTTTGCGTGGCCAGAAGGAGGTGGACGAGTATCTGGAGTCATACGGCATCCGTCAACCTTCCAAAATTGAGGTAAAGTGGTGTTCGCCAGAAACCGATGTCATAGTCTCGCCTCCTGCCGGTGGCATGTATTTCCGTCCTCAAATCTTAGCTCTAGGGTGAAGCTCTGTGACTCTTTTTGTTAGGGATGTCCCGGCGCATTTCAAGGTCTCGCCCTCGCAGTTGACACCGGGCCCCGGGGGCGATGGCGAACTGTCATAGGGTTCGAAGCGCTCTGCGCTACTTATGCCCATGTTTCATATGGTGTGGAGTTCTGCCACTGATCAAAGAATCGGCCGAGTCGGATACGACTCGGCCGAGTCGTATCCGACTCGGCGACCTCCGGTTTGACTCGGAGGCCCGAGTCAGTCTTGGATCGCCGAGTCGACCCGGATCGGGTCCAACTCGGACCCGACTCGGGCGACTCGGCGACCGTGACTTTCTCCTTAAAAATCTCGCTTGGGGGGAGAGAGATCAGATCTGATCTCTCTCTCTCTCGCGCTCGCCGTCTCCCCCGCGACGCCCTCCGGCCCTCGTCGTCCCACCTCGTCGCCGTAGCCGTCGCCGTCGCCGTCGCAGGTAACTCCCCCCTCTCCCTCTCAGTCTCTCTCTCTCCCTCCCTCTGTGCCTCTCTCTCCCTCTCTTTCTCTGTCTCTCTCCCCCGTAGGCCGCAGCGGCGCGCGCTCTCTCTGGCCTGCAGCGACGCGCGCTCTCTCTCTCTCCCCGCAGCTACTCTCTCCCGGCTCTCTCTCTCCGCAGCGGCGTGCGCTCTCTCTCTCTCTCGCTCTCTCTTTGTCTCTCTCTCTGTCTCGCTCTCTGTCGGACTCTCTCTCTCTCCCTCTGTATCTCTCTCTCTCTGTCGGACTCTCTCTCTCTCTCACTCTGTATCTCTCTCTCTCTGTCGCACTCTCTCTCTCTCACTCTGTATCTCTCTCTCTCTGTCGCACTCTCTCACTCTGTATCTCTCTCTCTGTCGCACTCTCTCTCTCTCTCACTCTGTATCTCTCTCTCTGTATCTCTCTCTCTCTCTGTCTATCTCTCTCTCCCTCTCAGTCTCTCTCCCCCTCTCTGTCTCTCTCTCTCCCTGTCAGTCTCTCTCTGTCTCTCTCTCTCTGTCCCTCTCTCTCCTCCACTGTGTTCCCCTCTCTCCTCTGTCTCCGTCTCTCTCCCTCTCTCTGTTCCTCTCTCTCTAATTAATTTGCATTTAATGTCATTTAATTTAGGTTAGTTTAGGTAAAGTTAATTTAACTTAATTTAGGTTAATTAATCTAATAAAATTTTGTAATTTTTCTACCGACGACGCTTGTATTTATGCTTTCACGTTATGTTTTGAGTGTTAGGTGATATGTTTTGAATATGTGATGCATGAATTTGGATGTTTACATTTTTTTATGATTTGTCATGATTTTTTCATAATTTTTTTGGCGCTCTATGTAGTGTTTTTTGCGTATCGCCCGAGTCCGATCCGAGTCGCCGAGACCGATCCGTCTCGGTGCCGGCCGAGTCGGCGGCCGAGACCGAGACTTTGAACCATGAGTTCTGCGCCATCTACGTGATGAGAAAGTCTCAACAGGACGCTCACTCCTTCGTTCCGCGGAGTGGGGACAGGTTGATCAACATGGTGGACAACAATCACGAGTGGCGTGACACCGTTATTCGCATCTACGGACCCTGGGAGGCTGCCTCTACCAAGGATCGTGGGCCAAGAGTCCGCTCCTTAAGGGGGGAGCAGCGATCTCCAAAGAGATGCAGAAAAGGGCTCAGAAGTTGTATCAGCTCTCGTATGCCCGTCAGAACTAGAGATAGTTGTTGGACCCGCAGAGGCCCTCTGAGCCTCCGACCGTTCCGAGACCCGCAGCGTCGGCCAAAGATGAGAAGGCTCAGGCTCCTCCCTTCGAGAAGGAAAGTGCTTCCGCAAGCAATGTCTAGGTGAGAGGCGGAATCCCAGCCGAAGAGTGCGGCTCCGAAGCCCGAGGCGCGACCCAGGAAGTGCTTGGCTTGAATGAAGCGATCAAAGAGCAGGAAAACGGATGAGGCTTCTTCTCCTCAACCTCAGATCTCCGAAAGGGTAAGTATTAATTTGGCTCCGGATCTTTCTACATTATGCTTCCATAATTCTGACACTTGTGTTTTACAAAAGAGACGTCAGATGATCGAGTATGACCTGATGTTGAGGAGCTGGAGAGGAGGATAGCAGCTATGGGCAGAGGCTCCGACCCTGAAGGAGACAGAGCCAAGCAGAAAGCCCTTCCAGTGTAATGGGGCAACCAAAGTCTCGTGACCCAACCTCCGAGATCGAAATCCTCCGAGAAACAGTGCCCCTGGGGACAACTCCGGGTTTGTGCCCCCCGGCTGAGGAGCCCGTACTCGGAGTGGTACAAGTAGGCTAGGTCAACGATGCTGCTGGGGCCTCAAAGTTAGCCTCCCCCTCCCTGATGATTCTGGAACCTCAAGGGGCGAGCTCTGGGCTGAACTTGCTTCTGAGGGGAGACAGTGAGATGGCCCTCGGACACGGCGACTTCCTCCGAGGAATGGAGAAATTCATGGCACCCCGACAAGGGAGCAGCGCAGAACACTGAAGAGCGATATCTTCTGGGTAAGTTCAAATTGTACTTTATCTTCATGTATTCATATAACTCAACTCGAATTTCTCTTGCAGAATATTGTATTCATTGTCGAACTCTTGGGCAGTCAGCAGGTCGCTCTAAAGGAGAGGGCCAACATTGACTTGCTGAAAAGGGTCGACGCTCTATCCGCTGAGAAAAAGAAAGCGGATGAGAAGCTCGTCAAGCTCCGAGCTGACTTGGACCGTGAACTAGTGACCCAACGAAGCCGGCAGGGCAAGCTGGAACGGCTCCGGAAGGAATTCCAGGTGATGGAATCGATGCTCCGGAAAGAACTGCCCACGCTCTAGAAGAATTGAAGGATAAAAGCTCGAAATTGGAGAGGAGAGATTCCGAATTACAGGCGGCTTCCCAATGGTTGGAGGCTGCAAACCGACAGGCTGAAGACGCTAAGCTTGACTGCGTGAGTGTCTTCCAAATAGAAGATGGCCTCCGTCACGAGTTGCAGCAGGCGCTTGCTGATAAAGAGAAGACCAAGAAGCAGGCAGATGAGGATGTTGCGAGGCTGCAAAAAGAAGTCAAAATCTTCAAGCTTATGAAGTACCGGGACGGGTACAACAATGGGATGCAAGGCAACCCACTGAGGTATCCTCTCGGCGTTGGGATCCTCCGTGCTGACCAAGGGTCGATGGAAGTCTTAACCTCCCATGCTCCTCAAATGCCTGATGACTCCGCTACAGCTACGATCATTGGGTCTTCTCGGGATTCCCTGGTAAGTGCAGCTCTTGCTGAGGGCCAGTCTGCTGAAGCATGTCGGGACTCCGACGCGAACCCTGCTTCTAGAGGTGCTAAGGCACCTCACCTGGATATACCGGATATAATGAGTGTATAAGTGAGCTGTAATTTCTTTGATTATATTCTGTAATCTTCTGAATATCAATGAATATAACATTGCGCTCAATATCTGCATTTCTCAAATTTTGGATTGTTTCTCATTTTTGCACTCTGTTGTTGTAGCTTGATAAGGTTGTGGAAGGCATGACCCCCGCCTCCCGAGGAATCTCCCCGACCTAGTCGGATTCGCTCAGGATGCTGATGAATGTGGAACTCTGAGTCTTGAAAGTCTGGCGAGAAGTAAATCCCCGGATATCAGATTTGTTGAAGAGTCTGTGATCTCAAACGACTTCGACTTCTGAGGCTCAGAAGGTCACGACCTAGATCTCGAAGAGGAGCCCAGAGCTCTGCTTGACTACTTACGCGCTCGACACAACAAAGTGGCAAAGAGTCGCTTCCGATCAATGCCTAGCTTGCCTCTCCACATGGAGCTCATGTTGCATAATTGCCTTATCTACCAGCTGGATCGTGAGCTGAATTACCATCGGTCCAAAGCTAGCGACCTCCGGGACAAATTGTCCAGATGGATGGACAAATGTCGGACAGGCCCGGCAGCTGAAGAAGCTAAAGGAGAAGCTCGAACTATCTGAGGCTGTGAAGGAGTTGAGAAAGAAGAAACTCAATCTCTATGAGGCTTTTTGAGAAAACTGAAGGCGTTGAAGTAGCCGATGGAGGATGCCTCGATATGCGCAATATCATTTTGGAGAGACAATAGACAATCGACTCACTCCAATCACGGGATATAGAAAAGCTCGAGCTCGAAGTGAAGGTTCGACAACTGAAGCAAAACTTACAATGTCATGAGCGAGAGGTTGTGAATCTGCGAACGGAAATGGTGCAACTGAATGACCGCTACCGTGACACCTTTCGAGAACCGCAAGATCTGCATTTTAAGTTGAGCATACATCATTTTTCGGGGTGCACCGGGCTGGGACCAAGTGTCAGGTGGAGATAGTAGCCAGTTTGTTGGCATTTGTACTCCACAATTGTATTCTTTTGTAATAATGTAATTGTAATAAACACATTCATGAACACATTCCATTTTGTATCTTGCATTTTTGCGTGCTTGTTAGGCTTGTTGTGTCTATTTGATTGACTTGATTATCTGATTGTGCTTGACCCGAGGGATTGAGAGTTAGAACACGGAGTTGACAATCGTAGGAGTGACAGAGCTTGCCCCTGGGTAATCCATTACAGTATCATCGTGGCAACTTTTAGTTGTTAGGCCGATAGTCTGATGTAAGTTGTAGGAGTTAGCCGTTAGGAGTGGCCATCAGGAACGCTTCCATCTTTCAGGAGAACCTCTGTGTAGGCCTAACCGTCAGGGTGAGGATTCGATATAAGCTGTCGAAGTGACCGTCAGGAGCATTTCCATCTCAGAAAACTTCCGTGTAGGCCTAGCCGTCAGGGTAAGGACCCGATATAGGCTGTCGGAGTGACTGTCAGGAGCGTTTCCATCTGAGAACCTCCGTGTAGGCCTAGCTGTCAAGGTGAGGACCTGATATATGCTGTCGGGAGTAACCGTCAGGAGCGCTTGCATTTTTTAGGAGAAACTCTGTATAGGTCCAGCCGTCAGCGTGAGGACCCAATATAGGTTGTCAAAGTGAGCGTCAGAAGCGCTTCCATCTTTCAGGAGAATCTCTGTGGCCTAGCCGTTAGGGTAAGACCCGATATAAGCTGTCAGAATGGCCGTCAGGGGCATTTCTATCTTTCAAGAGAACCTCCATGTAGGCCTAGCCATCAAGGTGAGAACTCGATATAGACTGTCGAGTGACCATCAGGAGTGTTTCCATCTCCGGAGAACATCCATGTAGGACTAATCAGGGTGAGGACCTGATATAGGCTATCGGAGTGACCGTCAGGAGCATTTTCATCTCAGAAGAACATCTGTGTAGGCCTAGCCGTCAAGGTGAGAACCTGATATAGGCTGTCAGAGTGACCGTCATGAGTGCTTCTATCTTTCAGGAGAACCTCCGTGTAGCTCTAGCCATCAGGGTGAGGCCCTGATATAGGCTTTCAGAGTGACCGCCAAGAGCGCTTTTATTTTTCAGGAGAACCTCCGTGTAAGCTTAGCCGTCAGGATAAAGACCTGATATAGGCTGTCGGCGTGACCGTCAGAAGCGCTTTTATCTTTCAAGAAAACCTCCGCGTAGGCCTAGTCGTCAGGGTATGGACCCGATATAATCTGTCGGAGTGACCGTCGGGAGCATTTCCATCTTAGGAGAACCTCAGTGTAGGTCTAGCAGTCAGAGTGAGAACCCGATATAGGTTATCGGAGTGACCGTCCGGGGCATTTCCATCTCAGAACCTTCGTGTAGGCCTAGTCGTCAGGGTAAGGACCTGATATAGGTTGTCAAAGTGACTGTCAGGAGCGCTTTCATCTTTCAGGAGAACCTCCGTGTAGGTCTAAATGTCAGGGTGAGGACCCGATATAGGCTATTAGAGTGACCGTCAGGAGCACTTCCATTTTTTTAGAGAACTTCCGTGTAAGCCTAGTCGTCAGGGTGAGGAGCTGATATTAGGTTATCGTAGTGACCATCAAGAGTAACTCCGTATAGGTAGCAATTATTAGAACTTTCATCATTCAGGAATAACTCCGTATAGATCTGAGCCGTCAAGGTGAAGACCTGATATGGGCTTTTGAGCGACCATCAGGAATGCTTTTGTCATTCAAGAGTGACTCCATATAGGTAGATATCATTAGGAGCGCTTTCATCATTCAAGAGTGACACCGTGTGGGTCTGAGCTGTCAGGGTGAGGACCCAATATAGACTTTTGAGCGACCATCAGTAGCGCTT
The DNA here is from genome assembly GCA_038442645.1 of Agave tequilana. NCBI lineage: Eukaryota > Viridiplantae > Streptophyta > Magnoliopsida > Asparagales > Asparagaceae > Agave > Agave tequilana. Next base: position 115,302 of record JAVJIF010001563.1, on the reverse strand, counting down.
CTGTCAATCAGGAGTTTCTCCATATATGTAGCGACAATCAAAAGCGCTTCCTCCATTCCTCGTGGATTGAGACTTCTGAAGGATCTCAATCAGGGTGGCGAGTTGGTTTTGGGCGCGGGTGGTCGCGTCTCTCCAAAGCAGCCTTCTTGCGTTCACGAGCTGCCTCTACCTGTTGCTCGTCTAATTGCTTTTGGAGGCTAGCGAGCATTTGGAGCTGCCCTTCGATGGGGAGCTGGGTTCCATGCCTGTTAGTCCCTGCCTCCGACGCAACAACCGAGAAAGAGTGGTCTTCTCCGACGTTCTCGATGTAAACCTCGAGGTGGGGTAGATGAGCGTTGATAGGCTCCGTGCCCCCAACAGCAACAAACTTGCCCTTAGAAGTGATGGCGACGACAACCTGGGATGAGCTTTTCCTCGATAGACCGATTTCGTTTAGCGAGGCTTTTTAAAGAAGCATGTGGGAAAGGGAGGAGATTTTGAGTATGGATTCAAGATCTCAATGAAAGCATCAAAATGTGGAGGGATATTCTCAGTGAATTTCTCCACACCAAAAGTTATGAGCGAGTTTGTAAATGAATGAACAGATGTAGCAATCATAAACAAAAAAGATTTACATGAAAAAACCTGAAAGTAAAAATCAGAGAGAGAATTCACTATAACGTACGAGAATTAGAGCGAATTTAGCAGTGTTGCTGTAATTACAAGTTCTGGGGTATTCTGAAATCAAGTCTGAACCACTAATGTTTTGGGTAATCAGTTATCCCTCATTCTCGATGGAGAAGAATTTATACCCGCCTGAGTTGTCTTCGTGGGCGCGGATATCTTGGAGTCCCATAACTGCATGATTCACACGTTATTATCTCACTGTAACTGCCCAAATCGCGCTGCTCGATTGTAGGATCGCCATGCAAAGATATCCACCACCGTCCATAACTGCCCGCATTGATATAGGAGTGTTACAACGTTTAAAACATGGAGATGATCTGGCAGTGTAGTCAAATCTGTGAATCATGGGGATCGTGCTATCCAGCTGTATGTAGCACAGGAGTAGCGAGCTCTGGAGACTCTAAGTATCGGAGCCTTGACTGAATTCGGGAAGGGTCCTTGTACCGATAAGAGAGGATCCTTGTGCTAGTCGTTGAGGTTCCGAAGAGCCGTGCAGCTCCGGGTGAGTGATATCTGATTAGATGTGGGCTCAGGGCGAGGTCTGAGGCTTTTTTCGTGGGCCCATGCCAGGCTTGCGTGTGAGCTGGGCCCACAAGTGGATGAGCGAAACCTCCAGATGTCTGGACACGTGTTGTGATCTTGGCGAGGGTCAAAACCTAAAATTTATATAAATTATGGCGGAATACATATGGAAGAAATTATTACTAAAAAATGAGTTATGTATGGAATTTCTTCAAAATTTACTACGAGATACATAGTAATAGAAGCAAGCAAGGCAATTGCCCACAATGCCCCATATATGTCTCCACCATTGCCAATGCATATCTCTCTCTCTAGTGAGTGAGAGAGAGAATGAGAGAAACGCATTGTCACTATAAGGGGCTATTAGGATGCGCGGAACCCCCCCCCCTCCCCGGGAAATACTTTCGCAGCTCTACACGTCATCAATTTCTGGATGGTTGTTTATTTTGCAAAGAATTAAAGGCGGTGGAAAGGCGGTGAAGCCCGCGCGCCGTACCGCCTGTAGAGCGAAAAAACTCTCAGCAGTTTCGGCTCTCTGGGCTCCCCAAAACCGTGTGAAAACTCACTTTAACCGGGGCCACACTAGCCTTTTACCACGAAAAGAGGAGAGAGATTGTGTGTCAGATTCCTCTTTTTCCCATGGGTGCCAAATAGGCCCTAAGTAACAGCCTACAGTGAACCTGACGTGGCCCCTTTCCCACAACTAGACTTGCCTTGGATCTAGTGCATGGACTTTTTTGCAAGAGTACAATCCATAGAATGCACCAGGTCTGATGCAATCTAATGGTGGGAAAGGGGGTCACTTAATGTCACTTTGCAGCAGTAGGGTAGTTCATTTGTTGGGTTTAAACCCAAACAGCCTTAAACCCACCCGAAAATGGCGAGTTTTATAGCAGTCCGAATCATGCCCAAACTTGATCAGACATATTTTCATTTTCTTCAAAACTCATTGATCCTATAAAACCTGAGACCCAATCTGAACTCAAACCTGCCTGAACTACCCTGTTATAACATATATAGACTTAATTTTATACATGTTTAAATAGTTACACATGTTATGTATATGTGTATACGTATATGTGTATATGTATATGAATTATGATCCATAACTTTTTGCATATATACATCCAGGGTTACAGAAAGCACCAGTCGAGGCAAGGCAGCAAAGCCACTGCCCAGCCCCTGGCCGCCTCGGCGTGCCTAGGCGATAAGTCATTTTCGTTAAAAAAACAAAGAAAGAAGACACGTCTTATCAGTCACCAACAGTCATCACGACCTCCCACCATCGCCGGGGGGGGGGGGGGGGGGGGGGGGGGGGGGGGCTGGGGGCTACAACAACCCCCCCATGGCTCTCGGCTACCGCCTCCTCCCTCGTGATGTGAGAGAGAGCGGAAGAGATGATGAGCAAGGCGAGCCCTGGCCCATAAATACCAAGCGGTTCAGGGTCTTCGACGATGACAGGAGGCGGCAACCGGTGAGTTGCGTTCTCTTCTTCTTTCTTTTGGGTAAGTGCCTACCTCTTAGTTGAAGGGGCCTCGGGGCCGCCTCCGCCCAAGCAGGCGCCCGCTCATGTCGTATTTTACAACATTGTATACATCTACATGTATGTTTAAATATATTACATAATATATCATTTGTTAAACCTGTCAAACCCCACTAAATCCACCCAACCCGCTTGAAACCAAAACTTACCCGAACCCAACACGAAACACGATAGGTGGGTTCCAAACCAATCAAAAACCCAGCTGAAAATATAAGTTTGGGTGTGAAGTATCCTCAAAACCTGCCCAATCTGACCGTGAACACCCCTAGGCAGCAAATGTGTGCGACTGGGGCGGATTTGCTGTGGGGTTAGGGTTTTTTTTTTTTTTTTTTTTTTTTTGGGTGAAGGGGGGGGGAGAACTTAGGCTACTCTACTACTTTCAAAAGGACTTGGAGCCACAGCCTTCCCATTCATATCTAATGTTATGCCTTTCAAATCAAAAAACCATTGTGCTCAAGTTGAACAATGTCATTTAGAGTGGCTAAAAACAAAGGAATTTTGGGCTTCTTGCCTATGCATCAAGTAAGCATAAAATGGAGGCGAAAGTAGTATGTTTCTAGAAATATAATTTGGATCATGCAAATGACTTGTCTAAACATTTGATCATGATCTGAACACTTCAAAACCCTTGCACAAAAACTTTTGTTGGGTTTCTAAACATTCTAGACCATAGATCTTTACACTTGCTAATTTTGATTGTATATTTTGTGCTTACTTGATGCATGGAAAACATTAAAAAATTATTTTTTGATTTTAGCCATGTAAATGATTAAATCAATTTTAATGGAAAGGGTTGAATGTCCTATGATTGGACTTGAATTGGAAGAATTGTCCCGAGTCCTTCCAAAAGAAACCAGCTCTACTACATCAAACATATACACGCGCACACGCTAGGAAAATGTGCAAGGACCATGCATGTGAGAAATCCATACATTTTTTACAAAGAGAAAAGAAAATAAATAAAGGCTCTTAAAAGGCTAAGAAAAAATTTCTAAAGCTTTGTGAGATTAAGATTCAAACCTAATGGCTTACTATACTGAAACTCGATTGAGAACATGATTTGATTGGTTGGAGTTCTGATATAATGGATCTCCGTTTTATATTTTTATTTGAATTATCTATTTGAAATATTTATGATTAGAGCATTCTAAATTATAATCAGTGTTCTAAAAATCGATTCATGGGGCCACATAAGCCTTTTTGGGGTAAGACCACATAGAAAAGGCCTTATGTGGCCCTATTATGCAGTTGGCCTACTTATTCAGGTATACGCGTGTTGAGTGCCTGCAAACCCAAAAAACAGGTTAATAAGCGGGCCAGAAATTCAGGTTTGGGTTTGTGATTTTAACTAATAAAAAATGGTTCAACCTGCAAACCTTTTACCTAAAAGCTTCGGGTTAGAACTTAGCATTAGGGATGGCCCCAATTCTTTCTCTCACTCTAATGCGAAGGGCTAAGTAATCTTAATTATTCCTTTTCCTATTTATTCATATTATCTTGTTGTTTTATTCAAGGTTCTAAATATCGGATATGGGGATCGTATCGGATGGGGTTTTTTCATATTGGATATCGGATATCGGGGGAGATATCGGGGATAGGTGCGCATATTGGGTGTTCATATCAGACACTATATATAATAAAATATTGATAACTAAAAGTTGATTTAGTGCCATAGATATCATCTATCTAATAAAAATGATATGATATGCACGCAAAGACAGTAAAAAAAACAATGTATATTTGCACGCAGTCGTGCAATAAATAAGTTATTTCATATCGGGCGACATATCGGGCAATTTATCGGCCGATATCAAGCGATTTATCGGCGGATATTTTAAATATCGGCCGTTTTTTGCTGCAAACGATATGGCGACGATTTTCCCAAATCGTATCGGCAGCAGGGGAAAAAAAGAGATATCGGATGATATCTCGGCAGATATTTAAAACTGGGTTTTTATTACTATCATGGTTTGTATATGCATAATTTCATATAATTTTGTAATTAATAATGTAGTGTATCTATGTGCGTGTATAATGATATTTTAGGCACTTTCAGCATTTAAATGGATAATTGTGCCTATAAATAAAATTATATATATTCAAGAATCATTATCGTATAATTCTGCATAATCCACATAATCGGCTCATAAACCGATTATACATTATGCGGTGATGGACCGTATGAATAATAAAATCGTATTTTGTAACATTGATTATGATAGTAGAAATATATGTTATTTATTTTATAAAAAATGAGAGGACATAATTGAATATATAAAGAATGGATAAGGTGATGACCCAATAAAAATATATTTTAGCATTTTTAAAATTTGAATGTCATTAGATCTAGATAGGTATCATAACTTAAAATGTAGATACATCAAAGATCTAGTAATTTTCATGCTCTTTGACCTTTCGTTGGAGCATTGCTAGTTTTTCTTTTAATAGAATATTTCCACCCTAGTGCATGGCAAAGAGAACAAGAATCACAAAATTTCTGGTGCATCTAGGTTTTAGGCAATGGAGATCAAGGTAAAAAGTGTTAATCATCCACCCAAGAAGTGCAGTCCAGGCAATGTGATTTAATATGAAATGATCTCCACTCAGATGGGATTTCTGGTTTAGCAAGAACCATGTTGATCAATCCAAAGGCAATTAACGATCTCAAAAATATATTATCAATAAGGTTTCTTATTCAATGTTAAATGGAGACTTCATTTTACAAAACTTTGGCCGTACCGAACAAAGGGACACAAGAGAATTGGTCTTTACGCACCTATGTCCCCCGGCTCAAATATGGTTCATGTATAAAAACCAATTGGAAAGGATTGGAAATAAAATCCAGAAGCAATGTAAGAGATGAAAAGAAACAAGAAATGTCATAGTGTGATGTTTCTACTCCCCATCATATAGACCAGTGACATGCTTTGTAAACAAGTAGTGCTAAAGAGAACCTATTGAACCATTAAACCAATTTTAGGCATTATATATGTAGTACGTACGGACATATGAACTATGCATTATGTAGATCCATGTTGTATCCTACAATTTGATGTGTTTCGTGACAGAACTCTATGCAGAACTTGCTCCCCTGTTCCATGACCAGGTAAGACGTCTTGTTTACAATCTACACTCATAAAACAAATAAAAGGAGAAGAGTTTGAAATTCAAGGAATCTTAAATATTCATAACCAGCGCTTTATTCTCCTTCTTAATAATTGAAAGGGATGTACAAAATAAGTTAAAAGATGTTAGAAAATGAATATATCAAAGCTGTCACAGACTTCAAAAGGGAAAGGCGACAACAATGAAATAAAAAGGGGGAAAAAAGGTTACTAAAACTTACATGAACAAGCCAAGACTGAACAAAAAATTACAAAAAAGGGAATCAGGTGCTAAATTACATGAACAAGCCAAAAAAGATGGAAGGGAAACCCAATTTAAAATTTTCTTTGGACATATTAGAGGGATATCAAATAAAGCAAAAAAGAAGCACCTTTAATGTAGAAAAGGCCCGTACAATATGCGAAGTCAAATCAACCTGTGAAAGAAAATTAATCAGTGATAGAAATCATAAAATAATTCTTCAATATCACATCAACAATCAACAACATTATTAATAAAGGCAGGTAAGTTACAAAAAAGGAACTTTTATCACTTTTGTTAAAAACTTCGATGAGCTTGGCTTATAAGACAAAAATACAGCAGACATTGTATTCAATTTTCAGTATACTATCATCCATAACCCCTCCTTCTGAAAAGTGATCAAGTTATTTTTTTGCATGAGCTGTTTCCAACCAAAATACACTTAGCTTAACAATTAATACCATCTGTTAGCTTTAAACTGAAAGTTTGGAAGAAAAAACAAAAGTTTATAAATAAATTATTTTCCAAGAAGATACAAAAAATTATTACCGAGAATATTTCATCACATCAAGAAGTTAATTTTTAAAAAAATCATGTATCTAATTATTTATTTTAAAATAAACCTTTTTATGCACTCAATTCTAGTCAAGATGATTAAAATAGCACAGACATGATTTCAACTTTGCCATTAAAAGCAGTATGGATTTATCTGAAAAGGCAAAGTTTGTGGCAGTTTATATAGTTTTCTGTAGCTGCAAAGTTATAAATGGTGCAAACAGAGTGAATATAGATTTTTACTATATTTCTATTTCATTACAGATATCTTGATGAACTATCCTTGTATGGTAGGAATAAAATCAAACTCAGATCGAAGAAGGAGACTAATCAGATATTATTGAATATGGCTGATGATTTGAAAGAAACATCCAATCAACCTTTGGTTTCTAGACTCTTCTTACATCGATGTATACACACAAATGACAAAAACTATTCATCAAATGTAATATATAGATTTTGAGCTATATACACTGGAAGTCTGAAACATGTTCTTGATCATCCAACTTCATTTAGTTATTCAAACATAATTTCAAATATTTTGCATGGTTTACCACATTATCTGTATCCATGTTAAAATACGGATATAGAACCAGTTTTGGCTTTTGGCAATAGCAAAAAAAACTTATTTATCGCAAAAATGTCCTTATCATTACATGTACTTCAACACACAAACAAATAAACAAAGGAAGCAGGGCCGTTCAGCTCCTGAAAATATGATACTCTAGCAACAAATTAAACCCTAAGCAACAATCAGAACAAAGATTTAACCTAATGCTGTCAAAAGAGCAGAACTAAGGCAATCTTTGGATGTCCAGGTAAATCACAGTACTAAAAGAACACATCACCAAATCAAACATTTCAATTTTGATTGCTAAGTATGGTTTTTTCATTTTCTTTTTACTCCCATACTTCTCGCGACCTAATAAGAGAAAATTTGGGAGCCCCTGTAACAATCAGATCAAGCAATGCAAGGAAATAGCTATCGCTGCGCTCGAGTATGCGAATTCATCGGTTGAGTTCTATTGAAATTTAACTGATCGGACTCAGAACAAGAAAGTTCCTAAAAACCCTAGAATTAGACCAAGAATCAAAGAGATATGGAGGACTTACGCGACGATCGACCCTCGATAAGATGAGATCGGATCTAGCCGTCGGCGAGAGAACCGCGAGGAAAATAAGGAAGAAAGCGATGGGCGGAGCTTTCCACATTGAGTCGGAGTGAGATCTGCAACGCGAGAAAATGATGAGAGAGGTATCAGTCCTTGAACCCTCGGGGACAGAGACGAGCATTTTCTAGGTTTTTCACCCGAGTGTGTCTATGGTCACCGCACGTATGTTCACCGCTGACACTTCGGTCCTTTTCTCAGCCGGTTAAGCGGATCAGTTTTGGGTCAGATCCATGTCATTAATCCATGCGAGAGAAAATTAATTTATTTGACAGAAAAAAAATAATTTATTCACATTAATCTTATCTATATGAAAGAAAATTTATCAAAATCGAGCGAAGCGAGATTTTCTCTCTTAGCGCTTTCACAAACTTTATCTATTTATCCGTCCATCTTCATCCGCGAGAGAGATCCAGAGAAAGCACGCGAGAGAGATCTTTTTTTCCTTCCCCAAGCCTCCTCTTCCTCCTCTCTCCCTCCAGCCGTCGCCTCCTCTTCCTTTCTCGTTGTAGTCGCAGCCTCTCTCGCTGTCGTCGCTCGATTTTCGACCGATATACTAGTTATGTACTCACTTAAACTTACTCTCATATCTACTCAGAGACAGATAAATAAATTGTCATGAATATCGTCATTAATCTATCTAAAAAAAATCGCGCCATCTGTTAAGTTGTGAAGCTTAATTATTATCTTCACGGTTTGTTATCTTACGCATAGACGTTACGCGGACCAAATTATTTTGAGAAGTTTTCTCTTGTAGATCCCGAAGCGAGTGCGTAGCACTCTGGTAAAAGAATTAGGCGAGTTTGGAGTTTCAGATTGAAGGTAAGGTCGAACTCTCGCTTCGGAGTAACAACTTGGCATCACTCCAGGGAGCACTCCGAAGCGATAGTGCAGAGTAACGCCTCAGAGATACATAGCGGTGAAGCGGTCTAGTCTGGAAGCTTTGTAATCCGTGAAAGTTGGAATCATATGTCAAAGACAGTTTGGTGATTTCATAACTTGTAAGTGTAGTTTTCTCTATAAAAAGAGATGCACCGTCATTAGGATTAAGATAGCAGATGCATGTATGTGTCATTGTAAATATAGAGTGGCTGTGAGGTTCTCTCTTCTTCTCATATAATCTCTCCAATAATATATTGTATTTGTTTGCAGCTCCGTAAATTTATTTTATTTGAAATTTTCACGTAAAATTCTAATATTTTTGATTGTGTATTTCAACTATGTTCTTTCTTTTTCCCTAATCCGTTTCCCAGCAGCATCCATTGGACCCTTGATCTTGCTTATGTTTTCAGACTTACCACCTTCAATGTGTGCCTCTGTGTGTGTGTGTGTGTGTGTGTGTGTGTGTGTGTGTGAGAGAGAGGGAGAGAGGGAGAGAGGGAGAGAGAGCTACGTGGATTGGTGGACAGAATATTGATTAACCTCTTGCTAAGAATTATTATCTTTTATCTCATTGCTAAAGGAGTGAGGTTGAGTTTTAAGAGATTTCACACTTAAAATTGAACCAAAATTTTTGTTTAAGGGGCGTTTGTTTCGCGTAAAACTCCGTAATTCGTAAATGACTTACTACCCAGTTATAACTACGGCGTTTGTTTGGACCGTAATTCGTAAAAGACTTACGTAACTCAACTAACACTCACTTGCAACCCAGTTACCACTCACAGCCCAGTTACAGTTAATTTTGTGGTCATACAAATTTGTAATATTTTTTATATTAATATTAAATTTTTTAAATTTTAACTTTTTTAATATTTATTTGCAGTATTAAAACTTTTAAAATCACCAAATAATTAATTTTGTGGTCAACTTTTTCACTTACGACTTATACATTACGATAACCAAACACCGTAAAGTACAATACACTTTCTCACTTTACAATTTTATACTACCAACCAAACACCGTAAAATTTACATACATGTAACTCATTTACAATTGTAAAAGACTTTACCAATTACAACTACGAATTACGGTCAGTTACGACAACCAAACAGACCCTAAAAAACAAAAATGTCAACTTTATTGTTTGTGCGATAGCATGGTAGCACCGCACTCCAACGGCAAAGCCTTATGATTGCCCCAGTTGTTTGCGGCTTAAATTCAATTTTGAATAAATAAATAAATTTTCTGAAGAATTTCCGTTGTTATCATTTGGGTGAAGGTGAAATATTATGTAAAATTTGACACAAGCATACAACCACTTTAGTCCGTTTTAGATACCCTTATCTTTAAATATTTTTATCCTATAATTAGATACACTTATATTTAGATACCCTTATCTTATTTTATCTTGCTACTCACTTTCTTATCTATCTTATGAATAAATATACTGAAACTTTTTCTTCTCTAAATTATTATGGTATTAGAGCCTCTCAAATTTTTCTCTGCTGGTCAACGTTCTCTCGGTGTTCTCGAGCCTGCAGCCCGCGCTTGTATAGTGTGCGCTTAACACTGGGCCACTTTCTCCTCATACAATATCAGAACTTCATCGTCGTCCCCGTGCATCCTCCACCTTAGCTAAGACTGAGTCCTCGCTGATCCTCTCGCATCCACCGGTGTCAGCTCCACTATCCCTTTATTCTTCCAACGTTACAAAATCCAATCGAGCCCTCTTGGACCTTATTTTAGCTCTATTAGGCTTTCTTATCAATTTAGCCATCTTGAGCTCTATTTAGCTTTCTTGGGCTTTTTTCATACTCAGATGACCGACTGCCCTCTAGGATGCCACCAGTTGAGTTTGAAGAGCTTATAAAGACCTCCTTCCGCTTGATCCATCTGGATCTCGCCCTGCCTGATCCATCTGGATATCGCCCTGCCTGATCCGGAATTCATCTGAATCTCACCTTCTCATCTGATATCAGATCCATCTGGATCTCGCCCCGCCTGATCCATCCAGATCTCTCCTTCTCGCTTGATCCTTCTGGATCTCGCCCTCATCTGAATCTCGCCACACCACCCTCGATCGTAATCTGCTCCATCAACCAGCTCATCAAAAACCTCCCATAAGTTTCCGAGATTTTGTTCAAACTCTCACTGTTTGATCCACCGTGAGTTTGAGGGGTGTTAGATATTCTTATTTTAGATATCTTTATTTTATTGTTAGATACCCTTATTTTTAGATACCCTTATCTTACCTTATCTTGCTACTTGTTTTCTTATCTATCCACTCTCTCTTGTATCTATAAACTTCTTCTTCTCTAAATTATCAGTCTGTATCACGAATTGAATTACCCAATCCTTGATAAGCTATAGTCAATTATAGTTTGAATTCGGTTTATCAAAAACTATAAATATATGGGAAAATTTTCAAATGAGAAACTTTCTCATAATAAGCTTTGTGAGAAAACCATACAAGAGAGATTTTATGGATGATCTGAAATGTTCATCTTGATCTACATACTCTAATTAGATTACCAATAAAAAATCACGCGATTTCAACTTTTTCTACCGATCCATCAAGTGACATCTTTATTCTACGGTGAATATAACGTATGTTTTGTAACCACTTGTTGTATGGGTAAAAAGACACGGACTCTCGTGATTTTTAATTGATAGTCTAAATAAAGTATATAGATTAAGATGAACGGTTTGGATCATCCACATAAAAGCTCTTATATAGTTTTCTCACGGTCTTCATGTGAGAAAGTTTCTCACACGAAGACTACTATATATATATATATATAGAGAGAGAGAGGGTTACTGTACCTCAGCCGACAGCTGAGAGAGTTTCTCAGCCGGCGGTGACGTGGTCGAATATATGCCACATATCGATGGTAGAGTGTAGGCGCCAAAAAAATCAAAAAAATCCCGCATAAAGAATTGTAAATTAAATTTACCAAAATACCCTATTTTTACTTCTAAACTAGCAAAAACTCATCCAAAACAAAATTTTACCTAAAATATTTATAATTTACAGAGAATTTTCTATTGAATATATCTACAGTTATAAAATTCCTAATTATGCTACATCAAAAATATAAAGGAAAAAAACTGGATTAAGATAATGAGAAAAAAACAGCAGCAGTAAAAAGTAAAAAACATGCATGAAATCTAAAAAACTGTTATTTTTCTATATAATTTCTTTATTATTTAATTTCGTGTTATTTTCAATTCATATATTTTTAATAAAAGAAACTGAAATGAATAGAAAAATAAAATTTAATGTGGGGCTGCCGTATATTGTTTTTGTATTACAAATGTACAGTGTAAAAAAATAATGAAATACAATGGATAATTATTTTGCTGATATTTTATAAATCAGATATTCTCGTAACTGCCACAATATTTGCAGATTGGTTGGATAATATTTCATGCAATTTTTAATGAACTGCGACTATGGTTGGTCTTGGTACTAAAAAATTGTTTTATTCTCAATGTATATTATAAATTGGATCCAGGTCACAGTACACATACATTCAAAACTATAATAAAAAAATTTAACTTTCAATTTTATATCACGACTGCGACACTAGTCGTATTCCTTATTCGCATAGAAATAATAGACGAAATATGCTATCGTTCAGCACTGTTGCCACAGTCGATGTCTTTTTTCACATGTTTTATGTAACAGAATTTTGATCATTTTATAAAGTCTGCGATCATAGTCGCAGTCATAGTATAACATAACTTTCGATCACTGCGACCATGGTCGCAGACTTAATATAATATAACTTTCAATTTTATATCACGACTGCGACCCTAATCGCATTCCTTATTCGTATAGAAATAATAGACGAAATATGCTATCGTTCAGCACTGCGACCACAGTCGCTGTCCTTATTCGCATGCCTTATGTAACAGAATTTTGTTCGATCAACCATTCTGGGAGTTTATCGATGAACTAAAGTACCCTCAAAAAGAGGAAAAAACTGAAGAGAATAGCGAGCCGGACGACGAGAAAAAAGATGAGGAAATAAGTGATGAACAGGAAAACGAGGAGAATGAAGACGACGAATCTGCTTATGATGGTGATGACGACGAGAATTAGAATTTCCTGATCTTTTGATATTCAACGTTATTTTATCTTCTTTTAAGAGCTTTTAATGCTTTTTTTTTGTAAGGTCTCTTTCTGATCATATTATATTATAAATAAAATTTACTTCTATATGCAAAATTATCTTTCATACTTTTAAAATACATGTAAAGTTTATTGTATAGTTATTATTTCTGCATCTTATTTGTGATACGCAGTACTCAGATAATAATTACTCTGAACTAATAGAACTACGATTATGATCGAAATCCATGATTAACTATATTTATATATGAAACTGCGACCACGGTCGCTGTCCTGTCATAAATAGTTGATCGTTTTGCATTCAATAAAGTTAAAAACAGCGACCATGGTTACAGTCCAAAATTAAATTATATAAACAGATGATACTGAGAATATGATCGCAATCATCTCAAATCAGTATATTTCACTATATATCACAAATTAGAAAACTATGACTGTTGTCGTTAAGCACTGCGATCATAGTCGCAGTCCTTGATCGCATGCAATATGTAAAAAAAAATTCATAGTTTATAGGCGGCTGAGACAATAGTCACAGTGAAGAACAAATATATAAAATCATACGTAACTGTGACTATAGTATCAGTTCTTAATCACCGTTATTACATTTAACCTAACAAAAAAAATCATCCACAACATGCTGTAGTTAAGCACTGCGCATGCAATGTGTAAAAAAATTTCATAATTTATAGACTGCTGAGACAACAGATACAGTAAAGAACAAATATATAAATCATACGTAAACTGCGACTATATTCGCAGTCCTTAGTCACCGTTATTACATTTAACCTAGCAAAAAAATTATCCATGACATGCTGTCGTTAAGCACTGCGACCATAGTTGTAGTCCTTGTTTGCACGCAATATGTAAAAAAATAATAATAATAATTTATACGTTACATGCGAACATGTAAACTGTGACTATGTTTGCAATCAGTAAAATTCTTACAGATCATATCATAAAAATTTACAAATTAAATAATTGCAGATTGTGACAAAGGACGCTTTTAAAACTATCGAGAAATTATTTATTGACCACTACGAGCTTAAGCGCATTCCTAAAATATATAGTATCTGCATAAAAAAAAAATTTAATAAAGAAGGATTCAAATTTGTTTCGTGATTTGATGAAGTTGCACTTGAAGAGACATGATTCATATTCAGTTGGTCGCAGTTTAGTCGCAGTTATAAAAAATAATTGTGACAATATTGACTAACGTCAGAAATATAAAAAAATAATAAACTATACAGATTCACTATCTTTTACCGTAGGGGCATTTAGTAATTTCAACTGTTTCAATAGGCGGACCATCCTTTCTAGTGTGGCTAATAATATGCCACGTCACCACAGGCTGAGAGGGACTCTCAGCTGTCGGCTGATATACATATTTCTCTCTCTCTTCTAGGATCACCTAGAGGGGGGGTGAATAGGTGATGGCTAATCTAATGGTCACTTAATGTCAAATAATGCGGAAGTAAAAACTATTATGACCTAAACAAACTATTTAAACTAAACACCACGTATAACACAAGAGTGTAGCCGAATTCCCCGTGAAGGGCTCTGGGCTAACTTCTCTAGATTCCCCTAGATAAGGGTTGAGGTGCCGCGTTGGCTCTCTTGGTTAAATACAAGTGTTAGCAAACAACCCAAGCATGTATATCAAATAAGCACACAATATATATCAAGCATGTAAAGATAAACACAATAAAAACATGCAAGATATAAACAAAGCGACAAAGAGAGAGAGAGAGAGTGAGCAATCGCAAACACAAGGGATTTGTTTCGAGGTTCAAGCACACTTGCTCTACATCCCCGCCTTCGACACACGAAGGATTTCCACTATAATCGATCCCACCGGATCACTCGGTGCCGCAACACCTACAAGCTCTCGGACTCTCTAGCCCGTACACACCGCAAGCCCCACAAGCTCGCCGAGGCCGCACCTCAAACCAAGAGTTCACACACGAACTCTAAACAACTGCGAACGCACTCGTCCGCCTCCTCAAAGAAACAAGAAATGATCTCTTGGTGATCTAAACACTTTGATCACCAATAAACACTCTCACTACAACACTCCTATAGAATGAATAATCAATGGATAGCTCAAGTGTTTGTGTGAGAAAACAAGGAAAGAGATGGTGGAGGAAAACTCAAGAAAATTCTCTTTTAAACACTCTTGATAAACTCTCCTTTTGATTGGAAATATTTGCTCTAAAACAAGTGGAAAAAACCTCTAAAAAGAGTTGAAAAAACTAGCCCAAAAACCACTTGAAAATCTTAATCAAAACATCCCCCAAATGCCCCATTTTATAGAGTCTGGAAAACTAGCCGTTGGGGTCTGTCAGGCCTGTCGGACGACCGCCCAGTCGTCCGGCCAACGGTCATATTTCAGACCGTTGTGCCATCGGTTGTAGCACCCTGATCCCCGGTGTACGTATCACCGTATCTGTACGCGATACGACGTACAAATTTGATTTGACCTCTGTAGTATTCTGATTGACCTGATTTCAGTTTCAAAAATCATTTCCTAATATTGTAGATTTTTCAGGATTTTCTAGAATTTTTCTGGAATTATTTTGAAAAATCTCCGTTGTCGGTGTCGACCGATACCGATAACCAGCCTTCCGATTTTTATTTCACAAACGGAGTAGAATTTTGAGAATCGGCCTTCACCATATGTCTTAGAATCGTATTATCTACGTTCGGGTATTTTTGGGGATTTTTCAGAATTTATCGAAAATCCGGCCAAACCGGTGTCGCCCGTATCGGCGAGACGCTCCGGGATTTTTAATTTGCAAACCGGATTGAGTTTCAGCAAACCGTTTTCATATTACGTCTCAGGATAATATTCTCTATTTTTTGTAATTTTTAGGTACCGTTCGGAGATGTTTAAATGTCGGGCCATTATAATAATAATTAAATATTATTTTTAATATCTTTTCTTTTCTTCCTTTCTTCTCCTTTCTTCCCAACGAAGCCAACCCACCGCCCTACTGTTCACCACCGACCCTCTTCCCATTTTAAATTCCCTCCTCTCTCTCTCTCCTCTATTCTCTCTCTCACTCTTCCAAACTCTCTCTCTCTAAACCATCTCTCTCTCTCTCTAACTCTCCCAATCTCTCTCTCTCTCTCTCTCTCTCTGCATCTCAATTTCTCTCTCCCTCTCTCTGCATCCCTCTCTCTGTGGACCGCCAGCAAGGCGTCGGAGGCGGCCGGGCATCGCCGGAGGCCGACCCGGCCACACCCGCCGGCGGGTCGCCGGCCGTGTGCAAGCACCGACGGCGCTCACCTTCTTCTTTCTCCTCGCGCAGTGGAGCCCCGGCCAGCAGCGCCGGAGTGGTGCCGGCGCCGGAGCGGCGCCGGGAGGGGGCAGCGGCGCCGGCGGGGCAGCGGCGCCGGCGGGGTGCCGCACCAGGCGGTGGCGACCGCGCGGGTGGCGGCCGCGCGTGGGCGGCAGCAGCAGCACAAAGCTGCTGCTGCTCTGTTGCTTCCAGTGGGTGAAACCCAATAGTGGGTTTGGGTACGGGTTCAAACCCAAACCCGACCCGTTTACATTCAAACCCGACCCGTTTACATTCAAACCCGACCCGTTAAAGGTACAATTTCATTTTAACCCCTGTAACATTTTAAATTACGTTTAAACCCCTGAAAAATTACAAATAGCCCCCTGAATAATTTCTATTATTACGTAACTAACCTTTTCTCGCGGTTTTGGGTATTCGGGCGATATCTGGAGCATCCGGACTCGGATTTGGACGATTCTGGATCCGTTGCGATCGTGGGAACGAGAGCTACAATCCTGTAGCCAGTCTGTGAGTGTTTTTATTTTATAAATTATCTTTTTAGTCTATTAATTGCACTTGATTGACTTCTTGATATAAAACATGATTCGGTATATCCTAATTGGTAAACAATATTAAAACACTGTAATAAACACGATATTTAGTAAATGCCTGACTGATCTCGAGTATGTCCCGTTCCTGTACCACTGACACCCGGCCCACCATAGCCCCATAGGCTTGGACCCTATTATGTCATGCATCGTGACACAGTTACCTTACATACTGCTCTACAGGTACGCTAGGACACTACACCGTCGTTATACACGAATGCGAGATACTGTTATTTCCTACACTGCTATCATCCTTACATGGCTACCGTAGTTTAAGAGACGGACATGATATTATTTTATACACGGATCACTGTTAGGACATATACGAGTGATACACCGATATATTGCTACACATATAGGTTCCACTGATACACGGATATAACCATGCACGGACTATTGCATTTCATATTAGCATGATCATCATACACATTTATGTTATGTTTACATATTATGGTTACACATGCCTGTATGGTTTCTCTATTCTTGTCATATAGATCCCCGTTCATGCTACATGTATTATTGTTCTATTCTTGACATATGGATCCCCGTTCATGTTACATGTATTATTATTTCATGTTACTGTATTCATGTTATAGGATTGTTACCTGTTACTGATATGGATATTCCCGATACCGGACATGATATGGATATTCCCGTTACTGGACATGACTGCTGTTGATATGCGATGTGTGGAACTAAGTGCCACGTGGATCCAAGCCACGGGGGCCACCTCTAGAATCCCACATCTATTGTTCCCGTTTCCCGGTATATTGTTCATGATATCTTGTTCATGTTATATTGTTCCTGATTCTCGTGATATTGTTCTATGCTATCAACAGAGCTCAGGTCCAGTTATCATGTTACCCGTATCATGTACAGTAGTTCTTGTTACATTGTATACTTGACTTATCAGATCATAAAGTTAACTGGGGTATGGGGGAGACTTGACGGTTGATTAGATCTTATCGGGTGATGTACTGGATCCATATTGTTAGTCCCACTGCAGGGGACGGTAGTACTACTACCAATTGCTCCATGAGCTCTTGTTACTTGATTCATGCTCCCCTCTTAGCGGAGGGCCCTGGTCCTGGCAGCCAGGGGCTTGTTTAAGGCCGTAATCCCGGGTATGCACGGGATACATCCACCCGATAAGAACTCCTCGACCATGAGTTTCCAATTAACATAATAAAACAGTATACACAATAGTGGACGTCGGGAACACTTGTTATTTGATCACTCTCTCGTTTGGATAATGGTACCCGTAGGCCATGTCCGGATGGGTTCGACTGGAGTGCGGGCTCCAGTATGAACTGCCAGTGGTATGGGACACTGGTAGAGATTGATTAAAATACCAGGTGGTACTGATTTCTACTATTGTATCAATCACATGACTTGCCTCAGACATGTATGCTATTGTTGTACATGACTTTGACATAACTTGCCCGATACATGTTTAGATCATTTATCTGCTATCATGTTACATGTATACATTGATACTGTACATGTTTCCTGTTATACTTTCTATAGTAACCTACTACTCATGCACATGTATACTTTGTTACATTACCTGGTACATGTTACACTGTATGTGGTGGCATACTATGCATGTTCTGCATTGCATATATTGTATTGTTACAGACATATGCTCATCTGCATGTTCACCTCTATCACGCCACCACGACCATGTTCATGTCTATCACGTCACCACTAGATAATCTTATTTATTATATATTATATAAACTGGACACGACTATAGATATGACCAGAGGATAACCGGTTATGTGGTGATGGTATTAAAAGACGACATGTCTGCATATTTCACTGCTTATACGTTTATATATTGCTATCGCTTATGATATGCTTATTATATGGTAGACACCATCATGTATCTATAGTAGTATCGTGCTTGTATTACTATGTATATATTACTGCTTCCTTCATTTTACCACTCACTAGGTCGCTTTCTGACGACCCTGGGTTTGCGTGCCCAGATTGGAGATCCGCATACCGAGAGCACCTTGGAGTCACATAGGAGATTCCTCGTCGAGACCCTACATAGGTATCCTTATGATTTATTTCTATTATTCAGTTGTCTCCCTTTTTCATATCTGTTATGATCACTGACCTCTTTCTGCAGGTATTCTTGTACTTATTTCATGCTGGGACCCATGTCTATATGGAGGGTATGTATTGTACTGAGGCTTAACGTACGCGTGAGCGTGTATTCACCTCGCGTATGTACGTCGCCATAACGTCCCCGTACCTACGGGATCGGGGCGTTACATCGGTCGACCGGTCGGTCGACCGAGCCAGGATACAGAGAGCAAGTCTCTCTGTACGGTCGGCCGCTCGGTCAACCGGGGCCTTTCCAGAGAGCAGAGCTCTCTAGACGGTCGACCGGGTCGGTCGGCCGGCCCTCCTGCCAGAACTGGCGTGCACGTCTGTGCACGTCGGTCGACCCTGACGGTCGGCTGACTTCAAGCTGCGGTCGACCGTCCCGGTCGTCCGGCTGAAGCTAGGAAACAAAGTTAAGGATTAAAAACTTGGTCTTTTTGGCTAAAATAAAATCCCATAAAATACTGAAAAATCTACAAAAATAAGTTCAATATAATACTTTGATTAATCAAACATGCTTGCACAAAATCAAGACATGTTACAAACAATTTGAACTATTTTTGTAATATGAAAAAATTGACTCAAATGAAAAACTTGATTTTTCCAAAACTTGTTTTTTTTTTCAAAACTTCACCAAATACAAAAACAAGATATTTAAACAACTTTGAAAGCATATGGTGTATGGATATGATCCACTACACAAACATGGTGAAATATCTATGTTTTTGACATTAAACACTAAATAAGTTTTGGTTAAGACATATATATAAGAAGTACCAAAAACCAAAACTATATTTTCAAAAATAAAAATTCTTTTGTAAAACAAAACTATCAAGAGTGTGTGTGTATATGTACTTGAGCAATCCACCAACTACTCTATCCTTTACATTTTATCTAAAAACAAAATCTTATAAAAATAAACCTAGACTCAAGTCTTCATCTTCTTGAAGTCTTCACTTGAAGCCTTCTCATCTTCTTGACTTGGTCCAAACACGATCCAATGGCTCTTGGATCAAACCGTGCTAGCTCCAAAACTTGACTTCAAATCCTTTATTGAAGCTATGCACCTACTAAGATCTTGATCATAAATCTGTCACTAATTAAACACAATATCATTAGTAAACATAACTACATGAGTTGATCATCATCAAAACTGGAGTGATAGGCCTTCGGGCCAACAATCTCCCCCTTTTTGATGATGACAAAACTCATGAAGTTATATATGCATGGATTAAAGTAAAGCTTCAAAGAAGCTCCCCCTTAACTCATGCATAACAAATAAACAAAATAAATATGCAATGAGGCACATAAACATGTATGCAAATGTAAGAGTAAACATGCTAATCAAGCATAAAATAAGATCACAAAATCTTTTTCTCCTATTTGCAAAACAAAACATATATGCATAAACTCAAATACTACTCCCCCTTAAGCAAGGAAAACAAATACTTCTCCCCCTTAAGTAAGGAAAACATGCATATATCTCAAATACTTCTCCCCCTTTTTGTCAATCATCAACAAAGGGGTTAAAGTAAAAACAAAATCATCAAATTTTTCTCCCCCTTTTTGTCATAAACAAAGAGACCAATAAGGGGTGTAAACAAACAAGTCAATAAAATGTTATATGCGATATACATTCATGAAGAGGAAGACGGTAAAGTAACTTCTCTACACATATGCATTACATGAAGAAGGGATGACAAGCTCCAATTCACATAACACATATTATGTAATGCATAAGAGGAGATGTGAAGCTCCCTCTACACACGTGTACCACATAAAGAAGAGTTGTCAAGCTCCTCAATATACAATACACTCATCATGAATTTATATGTAGAAGAGATGTTAAGCTCCCCTTGCATATAGGCAATATACATCAAAAATTTTGAATTTTTCTTATAAAACAAAATTTTGAATTTTCTCAATAAAACAAATCTTGAGAATATTCCTTAAAATTTTTATTTTCTTATCATAAACAACTTTGTGCTTTAAACATGTAAAATAATTTTAACTTAAGCACAAATAACTCATATATATGTATGAAAAATGATTATACCAAATGAAATTGATACATACATATATAAGAAAACAAAATATGAGTATATACAAAAATAGAGTCAAATTGATACCAATTGAAACGATTCAATGATACCAATTGAAACAATAATAGGATCATGTGTATATCTCATAAACATTGAAGAATAAATAACTAGTTAAATTAATTTTTGAAAAACTAGTTAAAGATCTTTTAAAAACATGAAACCAAATCATATGTTTTTCATGAATCATACCAAATACACAAAAATTGACACTCAAAATCGATGAAGCTCAAAAAAGTGTTCATGAATCAAAGTCATGACAAAACAAATGAAATATAAGTGTACAAGAATCATGTGTTTAGCATTTTCCATGAAAATAATCAATGAAGCTCAAAACACAAATATCATTTTATCAAACAAATCATAAAAATTCATTTTTTTTATTAAAACAAAACAAACTTCTAGGTATATGTATGATTTATCTAAATCTAACAATATGCATACATATCCCAAACATAAAAGAGTCTATTAATAATATTTGCATGAAGGCAAGAGACTCACGAGGTATACATTTAAATTTATTAGATTTGAATATAAAATACATATACATGAAGTAAAAACACGAAAATTGGCAAAACAAGTGTAAATGAGGAAATCATCAAAACTAGGTTATACATGTGCATAAAGTGAGTACAAATGATCATGAAGTGCAAACATATATAAATCAATTTGTTGTTCACTATTTGTACATGTATAAATCCAAGTTTTAATAAAAACTACATTTAAACTAGTATTTACCATATGAAGCGCAAAACCTAAAAACATTAACATGCTAAAAATATGATATATGAACAAGCATGTAAATAACACAAGAGTTTAGAAATAGTTACCAACTAAGGAACTATGTTCCAAAACTCCAAACATGGTGGTTGTCCCACCAAACTTCCTTGATAGCGGTGCATCAATTATATGTCCTTCAAGTCCATGCAACCACCACCAAGGCACCATTCCTCTCACGTTTTGTGAGAGCCCTCACCTACATCAAAAACACACGGTGGGGGTTTTGGTACCAATTTTTTCTTGGGTCCACGGGGGTTAGCATTTAATGGAACCCAAACATTTTTATTTTTAGCAAAAGTTAAATAATGCAACTTGTCAAAACAAAATTTTGCTAAATGGCCTTTGCGGCCACAATGTGTACAATTGTACACCTTAGGATGCTTATGTGTATGTGTGTGATCGTGGCGTGCAATATAAGCATATGCATGATGAGGATGATGTGCATGAAAGTGTGGAGTTTGTTTCTTTGAAAGCAAGGACTCCAATTTAGAATGATTAAAAACACAAGAGCTCAAAGTTGAGCTCAAACAACTAATCCTATTTTTCAAAACATTGATCTCACTATTATCAATGGTGGCATGTAAAGCATGGTGAGATTTAAAATCATTTTTCTTATTCTTTTTACAAAAACTTTCCTTTTCTTTTTCACAAATTTTTCTTTTTAAAGAATTATTTTCTTGAATAATAACTTCTTTTTGTTTTTCCACCAAAACAATTTTATTTTTCAAAGATGTGTTTCCTTCACAAAGATTATTTAATTTGGACATCAAGGAAACATTTTCATTTTTCAAATCTTTATTTTCTTTTTCTAAGCATGCAATGTTATTTCTAAATGAATCATGTTCTTTATGCATGCAATCAATATTCTTTTTCAACATTTTATTTTCCTTTTTAACCATGTCATATTTCTCAAGCAATAGTTGACAAAAAGTAGATAACTCATCATATGACATGTCTTCATCATCTAACTCGGATTCGGTGTTTACCTCAAGGGAGTTATCCCCTTGGACCATATAGCACAAGTTGGAGGTGTCGCTTCCAACGTTCGAATTGCTCCTGGCATAATATAAATCCTTTTCGCCAAGGGAGGTGATGATGTTCTAAGCTACAAAAGCCGAATCAACATTAGAAACCCTAAATAAATAATCATCATTTAGGGTACTCTTCAAAGCATAAAGGGCTTTTGCATTAGCCTCAATATTCTTGCCATTTAAACAATAATCATTAGTGATGGCAAGGTAAACATGAATGCCTAGGGCTTTGAGGTACAAGGACATCTTCACGTTCCATATATGGATGTTAAGAATATCAAAAGTGGGAGGTGACATGAAATCCATGGTGTGTGTACAAATATTATGATTAGCCTAAAAATGAGGATCTTTAACTCTAGGTTGTAAGACCCAAATCAAGAGCACTTGGCTCTGATACTAATTGAAAATGCTCTAATACCAATTGTAGGATCACCTAGAGGGGGGGTGAATAGGTGATGGCTAATCTAATGGTCACTTAACGCCAAATAATGCGGAAGTAAAAACTATTATGACCTAAACAAACTATTTAAACTAAACACCACGTATAACACAAGAGTGTAGCCGAATTCCCCGTGAAAGGCTCTGGACTAACTCCTCTAGATTCCCCTAGATAAGGGTTGAGGTGCCGCGTTGGCTCTCTTGGTTAAATACAAGTGTTAGCAAACAACCCAAGCATGTATATCAAATAAGCACACAATATATTGTTGGCCCAAAGGCCTTCCACTCTAATTTTGCTGATGATTAACTCATGTAGTTATGTTTACTAATAATCTTGTGTTGTTTAAGTTTCAGATCATTAACCAAGATATTAGTTGGTGATTAGCTTCAACAAGGTGTTTAGAAGCTTTTCATGATGATTCCAGGGCCAAAGCGTCAAGATCACACATTGCCTAGCCCATGGATGGAGTTTTGGAGCAAGTCAACTTGAAGACGAAGATCATCAAGAAGACTTAGGTATTCATAGTTTAGATAGTGTGTTTTAGATCCATTTGTAAAGTTTAGTATAGTTGATATGCTCAAGTGCACAACACACAAAAAGTTTCATGTTTTGGATTTGGTTTTCATGAATAGTAGATCAAAACAAGTTTACTTTATTTCTATGTATATTAGATGTATTCTAGATATACATACATGGTTTAACTTGCTAGACAAACTTATTTTGACTATCCTATTCATGTATTGAAAAAATCAAGTTTGATAAAAATACAAGTTTTGTTTTTAATAAAATTTGCAAGACTCAAAAATGAATTGATATGATTAATATATGTCTTGAAATTTTTATCACAAGTTTGTGTTTCCATATAAAATGATAAAACTATTTTTGGTGATTTTTAGAAGTGTTAAAAGATTTTTAGAAAAATATTTTCCCAGTTTTTCTGACCCAGTTTCTGTTTCAGGCTTTAATCAGTCGACTAGTCAACCTGACCTAGTCGACTTGGGTGAAGTCGGTCGACCGGGCCGGTCGACCGACGTGCACAAATCTGTGTACGTTTGGAGGCACTGGGACGGTCGACCGCTCGGGTCGACCGGAGCACTTACAGTGCTCTCTGTTTGTTTCGGTTGACCGGGCCGGTCGACCGCAGTTGCCCAACGGTCATATTTCTGACCGTTGGCGGTCGACCGGGCCGGTCGACCGTTGCCTGTCAGAGCTGCCAGCTCAGCTCTAACGGCTAGTTTTCTGATGGGCCTATAAAAACCCCATCTCTTTGGGTTTTTGGCCAAGGTTTTTAGAGACAAAATTTCCAGACTTTCTCTATTGTTTTAAAAGAGTTTTTAAAAGAGTTTTGAGCCAAAAAGAATTCATCTTATTTGTTTTTAGGTTTTTGGAAAAATCAAAGAAAAGAATATTTTGGGAGATTTGTCTTGGTTTTCATTCTATATCTTTTGCAAGAATTTTTCCAAGTGTTTTTCTTTGTTGCTTGTTTTCCAAACACCTAGTTTCCACACTTGAGCTATCCTCTATCCTAATCTATTAGGATCATTTGTTTTGTGGAAAAAGAAAAATGAAAGAGGTTTGTGGTTGAAAGAGACCACTTATTGTAAACTCTTGATTTCTTGGTTGCTCCCTCTTTGGTAGAGGTTGAGGTTGTGATTTGGGTTGTTGGTTTGCTCCCTCTATTGTGAGGTGGAGATTGGTGTTTACTCCCTCTTGGTGAGGTGGAGTTGGTTGTTGGTTTGTATCCCTCAAGTGTGAGGTGGATTGGTTGTTGTATTGGCTAAGGGCCTACCCCTCTTATGTGAGGAGGTGTTTGTTTGAGAGAGGAGTTAGGTACTCCATTGTTGTAAAAATCCTTCTCGGTGAAGGTTCCCTCGGTGGGAGTCCTCGGTGGACGGTATAGTGGATTGGAAATCCTACATGGTGGTGTAGGCGGGGATGTAGAGCAAGGGTGCTCGAACCTCGTAACATATCATTGTGTTTGCGTTTGATCCACTTGTCTCTAAACTCTCTCTCTTTACATTTGTGTAAAGCATCATACTTCATTCATATCATATTTGCTTGTGTTGAGCATAATTCATATTGTCATATCATATCTATTTGCTTGTGTTGTGCCTTACATAATTCACATTGCTATATCTTGTATATGCTTGGTTGTTTGTGTGTGCCTCACTTGTACTTAATCAACAAGAGCTTCACATAGCACCTCAACCCATTCAAGGGAAATCAAGAGGAGTTAGTCCAGAGCCCTTCACGGGGAATTCAGCTACACTTGTTAATTGTACTAAGTGTGTTGCAAAATTTGCATTAGCTTCCGCATTTAGCGCACTTAGTTTTGCATTAAGTTTTAGATTAGCACTAACACCTATTCACCCCCCCTCTAGGTGTTCCCTTTCAATTGGTATCAGAGCTAGTGCTCCAGATACTTAGGCTTAACATCCTAGGAGTGAGATCCTTGCTTGCTAATCTTTTGTTTGCATTTGCTTGTTTGCACACATTTAGTTTACCATGGCTTTCATGACCCCACCTATGTTTGACCCTTCCAACATTCATGTTTGGAAAATTAGGATGACCGTTTATTTACAAACCCTAGGTCATAAAGTTTACCTTACCATTACCAAGGAATCCTTCCTTAGTAATAGCAATCATATAGGGGCCAATGCACAAGCCCTAGAGGCCATTAGAAGCACATTATCTAAAGATTATCTTTTACGTGTTTCTAACTTTGATTCCGCTTTTGTAGTGTGGAACATATTGACAACCACCACCACCTCCGAGCTTCAAGTGCAAATTCAAGAAGAGGAATCTAGTGGAGAGTCCGAGTCACAATGCTTCATGGTCCAAGGGAATGACTCCCTTGAGGTACATTCGGAACCCCACTTAGATAATGATGATTGTGCTAGTTCTTCAAATGGTGTTGTTGATCCACATACTTTGAATGAAGAACTATCCATTGTATGTGAAAAATTAATTGAAAAATGTAATTTGTTGAAAAAGAAAGGTCTAGAAATTGAACAAGAAAATAAGAGTTTGCATGCTAGACTTAACAATGTTTTGCAAGAGAAGGTTGAGGTCCATAATGAAAGAGATGCATTAAGATCTCAATTAGAACTTGCATTAAAAGAAAATAAATTTTTAAAATCTAAAAATGATTGTGAAACACTTTTGAAGAAAAATGAAAACTTGTCTTCAAAAATTGATTTTGTTTTAAAAGAGAATGTTGATTTTAAAAATAAAATTATTTCTATTTCGAATGATTTAGATGTATGTTTAAAGAAAAATGATGTTTTGAAAAATAAGATTGATGCACATGTTTGCCATGCTAGTGTAGCTTCTTCATCTAGTCTACCTAATGCATGTACCTCTTCTTCTAGGATCAATGATGATATTTGTATGTTAAAGAAGAGAGTAGATTGTTTGGGCTCCACTATGAGCCAATGTGCCATGAACCACTCACGCTTGGAAACCTTGGTTCGTAAGAAACAAGTTCCAACTTTTATGCATGCACACCCTCCACGGCATACACATGCTCCACACGGACACCATCAACACATGTATGCTCATGTGTACACATGTACACATTGTGGCCGAAAAGGCCATCTTGCTAAATTTTGTTATGATAGATTACATACTCCTAATTTAGTAAAGAATTTTGTTTGGGTTAGAGAAGGGACTAACCCCCATGGACCCAACAAGATGTGGGTACCAAAGACCACCCCTCCTTTATTTAATGTAGGTGTGGGCTCTCACATGACGTGAGAGTGATGGCACCTTGGAGTGGATGCGTTCCGAGCTTCATGAAAATCAATTGGATGCATCACTTTCAAGGGAAGATTTGGTGGAGATGACCACCATGTTTTGGAGACAAGAAGAGTTGCCTTCTAGGTTTTGGTAACAATTCTTAACTCCTTATTATTGTTTACATGCTTTCATATTGATGTTTTATAGCATGTTTTCATTGTCTATGGATTAGTGTGTAAATATCATGTTTATTAGATCCTTGACATACATGTATAGTATTTGAGACACACATGCTTATATGAACCCATACTTAGTGTTCTCACCTTTGTTTAAGCTATAATGTACATCATAAATCTAATACATGTGAATTTACATAGTAATCATGTTTTAGTTTTATCATGATGATTTCTATATTGTGTTTTGATGCTTCTTGTTAAGATTACTTGTTTAGATGTTAGTTTTCATTAAGACTAGGATTTATACTTGTACATATAGTGGGCCACAAATAAATCTATATATGTTTGAGTTGAATGCTTATTTGAACCCATTAAATGTGCTAGTATAGTCTAGTTTTGATGATTCATATATTTTAAACTTGTATTCTCATTTTTGAATTTGTTTTATGAGTTTTTCACTTCATGTATATGTTTGTATTGCCAAACTCTAAGATATACATGTATACCCCTTGAGTCATTTGCCTTTCATGCAAATCTATATATGGACTCAATTGTGTTTAGGGATATGTATGTATACTTATTATGTTGACAATTCATACATATACCTTGAAATGAAATTTGTTTTGGTGAAGATTTTCTTGATTTTGTGTTTAATTGTTTAACTTCATGTATATGTCTATCTTGTCCAAACTATTAGATATACATGATTATCCTTTTGAGCCACGTGCCTTAATGCATATATTTTGTGGACTCGTTGCGTTTTGGATATGTATGTATACTTTAGTTTGTATTAGACATACATATGCCATGAAGATTGAATAAGTTTTGATGATTTTCGTGTTTTCATGATTAAGGAATAATTGAGCTTAATGAAAAATTTTCATGATTATGATATTCACACTTTATATGTACACTCACTTTTATTGCTTGCTCATGTTTTGTTTTCATGAGTCAAAATTGTGCTTAATTGGATTAGAGTGTTGATTTTCATGGGGATTTCTTATTTCATGAAAAACTATTTTGTTGTATTCCTTACTTGAAGGATTTCGTATTAGTTTAAAAGTCTTTCCTATAACTAGTTTGTATTCTTCACTATGGTAGAGATTTTCAAACAAAAACTATATTTTCAAATCTATTTTTGAAAACCCCTACCTTCCATGGGATGATGGATGGGAGATCATGTTCTTGTATGCTTTATATTGAAAATCATTTAAAACTTGAACCATGATTGGGAGGTAGTTATATGAGATATACACTTGATCTCATTGTTATTTCAATTGGTATCATTGAATTCTTTCAATTGGTATCGATCTTGACATTTCTCGTATACTCATATGTGTTTGTATGTATGTATGCTTCATTCCAAGAATATCAATTTCTATTGGTATCTATTTTTCATACATATATATGTTTTATTTGTGCTTATTATATCCCTATATCTTTAAGCACAAAATCTTGTTTATGCTAGTGCTTGAGTTTCAATTTTATTTCAATTGATTACTTTTAAATTGGTATCAAGCCTATGCATCATTTTAGTTGGTATTTCATAAAGGGGGAGAAAATTTGATTTTGTCTTTCAATTGGTGATTTCTCAATTGGTATTTGTTTCCCACTCCCTTACTTTATGATTGAAAATTTCATATTGGTATCATATGTTTAATATGAAAATTATTTACAATTGGTATCAAAATTTTGTTTAGACATTCAAAATTTATTATGTTTAATTTCAATTGATATCAAGATGTTTCATGTGTTTTTGCTTAAAATTGGTATCTAAAAATTTTTTTTTAAGAAAAATACAAAAGTTTTGATTTGTATTGACTATATGCATATAGATTCATGATGAGCGTATCTTGTATTGAAGAGCTTAACATCTTTTCGTTATGTGGTACACGTGTGTAGGGGGAGCTTCACATCTCCTCTTATGTATTACATAGTGTGTGTTATGTGAATTAGGGCTTAACATCCCTCTTTCATGTAATGCATATGTGTAGGGAAGCTAACTTAGCGTCTTCCTCTTCATGAATGTATATAACATATAACATCTATTGATCTTTGTTTATTTTCAATTGATATCAAGATGCTTCATTGACATATTTATCTATTGATATCATGTTGTTTATAGTCACTCCTTATTGACCTTGTTTTTGTTTTAGACAAAAGGGGGAGAATATTGTTTTATTGTTTTGATTGACTTAAAAGGGGAGCAAGATTTTTACCCCTCATTTTATTGTTTGGATTGTTTAACCCCTTCTTGATCTTTTTGTTTGACAAAAAGGGGGAGAAAAATTTGTTTGATTTGATTTTATTTTGAACCCTTTATTGATGATTGACAAAAAGGGGGAGAAGTATTAAAGTATTTGAGTTTATATGCATGTTTTCATTGCTTAAGGGGGAGAAGTATTTGTCTTCCTTGTGCATATATGTTTTTGTATTGCAAATAGGAGAAAAAGATTTTGATTTATGCTTATTGCATGTTTTATCTCCATACTTGCATACATATTCATGTGCTTCATTTCCATATCATATTATTTATGTCTATGCATGAGTTAAGGGGGAGCTTCTTTGAAGCTTAACTTTAATCCATGCATATATAACTCCATGAGTTTTGTCATCATCAAAAAGGGGAGATTGTTGGCCCAAAGGCCTTCCACTCTAGTTTTGATGATGATTAACTCATGTAGTTATGTTTACTAATAATCTTGTGTTGTTTAAGTTTCAGATCATTAACCAAGATATTAGTTGGTGATTAGCTTCAACAAGGTGTTTAGAAGCTTTTCATGATGATTCCAGGGCCAAAGCGTCAAGATCACACATTGCCTAGCCCATGGATGGAGTTTTGGAGCAAGTCAACTTGAAGACGAAGATCATCAAGAAGACTTAGGTATCCATAATTTAGATAGTGTGTTTTAGATCCATTTGTAAAGTTTAGTATAGTTGATATGCTCAAGTGCACAACACACAAAAAGTTTCATGTTTTGGATTTGGTTTTCATGAATAGTAGATCAAACAAGTTTACTTTATTTCTATGTATATTAGATGTATTCTAGATATACATACATGGTTTAACTTGCTAGACAAACTTATTTTGACTATCCTATTCATGTATTGAAAAAATCAAGTTTGATAAAAATACAAGTTTTGTTTTTAATAAAATTTGCAAGACTCAAAAATGAATTGATATGATTAATATATGTCTTGAAATTTTTATCACAAGTTTGTGTTTCCATATAAAATGATAAAACTATTTTTGGTGATTTTTAGAAGTGTTAAAAGATTTTTAGAAAAATATTTTTCCAGTTTTTCTGACCCAGTTTCTGTTCCAGGCTTCAATCAGTCGACTAGTCAACCTGACCTAGTCGACTTGGGTGAAGTCGGTCGACCGGGCCGGTCGACCGACGTGCACAAATCTGTGCACGTTTGGAGGCACTGGGACGGTCGACCGCTCGGGTCGACCGGAGCACTTACAGTGCTCTCTGTTTGTTTCGGTTGACCGGGCCGGTCGACCGCAGTTGCCCAACGGTCATATTTCTGACCGTTGGCGGTCGACCGGGCGGTCGACCGTTGCCTGTCAGAGCTGCCAGCTCAGCTCTAACGGCTAGTTTTCTGATGGGCCTATAAAAACCCCATCTCTTTGGGTTTTTGGCCAAGGTTTTTAGAGACAAAATTTCCAGACTTTCTCTATTGTTTTAAAAGAGTTTTGAGCCAAAAAGAATTCATCTTATTTGTTTTTAGGTTTTTAGAAAAATCAAAGAAAAGAATATTTTGGGAGATTTGTCTTGGTTTTCATTCTATATCTTTTGCAAGAATTTTCCCAAGTGTTTTCTTTGTTGCTTGTTTTCCAAACACCTAGTTTTCACACTTGAGCTATCCTCTATCCTAATCTATTAGGATCATTTGTTTTGTGGAAAAAGAAAATGAAAGAGGTTTGTGGTTGAAAGAGACTACTTATTGTAAACTCTTGATTTCTTGGTTGCTCCCTCTTTGGTAGAGGTTGAGGTTGTGATTTGGGTTGTTGGTTTGCTCTCTCTATTGTGAGGTGAAGATTGGTGTTTACTCCCTCTTGGTGAGGTGGAGTTGGTTGTTGGTTTGTATCCCTCAAGTGTGAGGTGGATTGGTTGTTGTATTGGCTAAGGGCCTACCCCTCTTGTGTGAGGAGGTGTTTGTTTGAGAAAGGAGTTAGGTACTCCATTGTTATAAAAATCCTTCTCGGTGAAGGTTCCCTCGGTGGGAGTCCTCGGTGGACGGTATAGTGGATTGGAAATCCTACACGGTGGTGTAGGCGGGGATGTAGAGCAAGGTTGCTCGAACCTCGTAACATATCATTGTGTTTGCGTTTGATCCACTTGTCTCTAAACTGTCTCTCTTTACATTTGTGCAAAGCATCATACTTCATTCATATCATATTTGCTTGTGTTGAGCATAATTCATATTGTCATATCATATCTATTTGCTTGTGTTGTGCCTTGCATAATTCACATTGCTATATCTTGTATATGCTTGGTTGTTTGTGTGTGCCTCACTTGTACTTAATCAACAAGAGCTTCACATAGCACCTCAACCCATTCAAGGGGAATCGAGAGGAGTTAGTCCAGAGCCCTTCACGGGGAATTCGGCTACACTTGTTGATTGTACTAAGTGTGTTGCAAAATTTGCATTAGCTTTCGCATTTAGCGCACTTAGTTTTGCATTAAGTTTTAGATTAGCACTAACACCTATTCACCCCCCCTCTAGGTGTTCCCTTTCATATATATCAAGCATGTAAAGATAAACACAATAAAAACATGCAAGATATAAACAAAGAGACAAAGAGAGAGAGAGAGTGAGCAATCGCAAACACAAGGGATTTGTTTCGAGGTTCGAGCACACTTGCTCTACATCCCCGCCTTCGACACACGAAGGATTTCCACTATAATCGATCCCACCGGATCACTCGGTGCCGCAACACCTATAAGCTCTCGGACTCTCTAGCCCGTACACACCGCAAGCCCCACAAGCTCGCCGAGGCCGCCCTCAAACCAAGAGTTCACACACGAACTCTAAACAACTGCGAACGCACTCGTCCGCCTCCTCAAAGAAACAAGAAATGATCTCTTGGTGATATAAACACTTTGATCACCAATAAACACTCTCACTACAACACTCCTATAGAATGACTAATCAATGGATAGCTCAAATGTTTGTGTGAGAAAATAAGGAAAGAGATGGTGGAGGAAAACTCAAGAAAATTCTCTTTTAAACACTCTTGATAAACTCTCCTTTTGATTGGAAATATTTGCTCTAAAACAAGTGGAGAAAATCTCTGAAAAGAGTTGAAAAAACTAGCCCAAAAACTACTTGGAAATCTTAATCAAAACAGCCACCAAATGCCCCATTTTATAGAGTCTGAAAAACTAGCCGTTGGGGTCTGTCAGGCCTGTCGGACGACCGCCCGGTCGTCCGGCCAACGGTCATATTTCAGACCGTTGTGCCATCGGTCGACCGGTCGGTCGACCGAGCCAGGATACAGAGAGCAGGTGTAATACCCCGTTCCCGGAATACGTACTTAGTTTCGTATTCAGATTTTCGATCGTATTTTTCGATTTGTTTCCTGTATTTATTCTGTATTATGAATTCCTTATATGATTGTTTTGCCTTGGATTTGGATCGGTGAACTCGGAGTCAGCCTTAGTCTGAGCCGGGGACTCGATCTCAGAGTTTTACTTGTTTTAGACATTCTGGTTATCCGATTCAACCGATTTCAGTTTTAAACATCGTTTTCCAATATTTTGGATTTTCTATGATTTTCTGGATTTTTCTTGAATTAAATTGAATTTCCTCAAAACCGGTGTCGGCCAGTGCCGCTGACCGATTCCCAGATTTTTAATTCTCAAACTGTTTGGAATTTCAGGATGGTCCTTTAGACTTTATCTTTTAGAATTACATTTCCTACTTAAATACTTTTTCTGAGAATTTTATGATTTTATGAAAATTCCATCGGAGTCGGTAGGTAACTGATTCCGAGATTTTAGTTTTAAAACTATAAAGTATTTCTTCAAAAGGATTTCACTATGAGTCTTTATATATTATTATTGATTTTTGGTAATTATTTCGAGTCGATCCGAGATACGTGAATTTCGGACGATTCCGGCATTTTCCGAAATGATTTCCACATCCTTGACTTTAACCCGGGTATCTGTCTATTCAACAGTTTCATCTTGAGTCCAAGAGAAAATATCTTCTCTTTATCATTTCTCTACCATTTTCCTTTTCTCTATTTTCCTTTCCTTCCTTCACAAGCCAAAGAGATTTCCAATTTCCCAAATTCCTAATCTTTTCCAAAATCCATTTTCTTCCACACTCTTCCATCTCAAATATCTTCACCTAACCTCCACCTCACCCCCTCCACTTGGCCGGCCATGATTGGTCAAGTGACACCTCATGCTTCCCCATTTACACAAAACCCCCTCTCTTCCATCTCAATTACACCTCCTTCACAAATCACAAATCATATATAAACTTTCCATTACATTTCCTTTCTCTTTTTCTTCACTTCCACAAAGAAATCCCCTCCTCCAAAATCCTCCTTCATCTCAACATCCACCACCAACCTCAAGGGCATCATCTAGGTCATCATCTCCACCTCAAGCATCAACAAGATCTTCATCTTCAACCTCAATCAAGCTACTTCCTTTGGACTGGGGATCATCTCTCTCTTCGTCGGATTTATCACCTTGGATCAAGCTTCACATAACCAATCCAAGTGAGTATTTTTACTCACCAAGACTTGTTTCATTCTTAGTATACTTGTATCCTCCTATCTTGTGTTCATATGCCATAAAAATCACATTTTTAGACCATCAAACGCAACCAGCGAATTCTGTTCTGCGTTCTGTTTTTGACCAGTTTTAGTCGACTTGACCTAGAACCTAGTCGACTAGAGACCCTTAGATTGAAACGTAACCTTTTCTGATCCACAGTTTTAGTCGACTCATCCTATTTATTAGTCGACTATAGATCCCTATTAGTCGACTACACCTTGACCCTAGTCGACTACCCTTTTCCTGAAACCAAACCCAACTCCCTGTTTCACAGATTTAGTCGACTTAAGTGTCTGTTAGTCGACTTGACCCCCTCTATTAGTCGACTACCCCTCCTAACCTAGTCGACTAACATTTCCTGAATCAGAAACCCAACTCTCTGTTACACAGTTTTAGTCGACTAGACTCTACTGTTAGTCGACTAACCCTTCTATTAGTCGACTACTCCCTTGACCTTAGTCGACTAACTTTGGCTGTCTGTCACAGTTAATTACTATCTTAAATTTGGATCTTATGCTTCGGTTATGTGTTTGTATATTGTACTTCATGGCCTATTACTTGAAGTATATAACCTCTAGTTACTTCATATTTCTATGTTTATGTATTGCCATGCAACTGTTTGTTTCATTCTTATACTTGTATCTTGCCAGTGAGATTCTTACTCCTTATCGTATACCATGCGTGGCAGACCCTTCGAGGTCGTTGAACTCTTCGTTGCTTCTATGTTTCCTCTTGCCTTGTCATAATTCAGACCTGTCAGTTACCCGTTTCCTTTTAACACATGTATATCACCTGACATGCCACTACTTTGCTAGGCCCTATTGTTATGTTATGACTGACCCGGCTTATTATCAATCTATTGTTATGTTTTATTGCTTGTGATATTTCACCACCTTGTCATGCTATCTTTAAAACCAAGCATGATACACATGACCTTATGATTATCTTGTTTACGGGAACCCTGCCTTATTTTATGGAACTAAGTGCCACACCATACTCGGTGGGGGCCACCTCTAGAATCCACTCCCTCGGAACAAAGTGCCACACGGAACAAAGTGCCACACCACACGGTGGGGGCCACCCCTGAATCTGTGGGGGCCACCTCTTGAATCTGTAGGGCTATTACTGTTATGTACATTTGTTTCCCGTAGCCTGATAATTCTGTTAATAAACCATAAAAAGGACAACTTGTATGGGTATGGGAGGAAGTGATGGATGCCGGAATGATATCTTGCTTATAGTGGTGGGGTATAAAAGTATGTATATACATATATATATATATGTACTGGCGGTAGTGAATCTGAATTACTGAATAGGGGGACTTTGGGCCTCCAAAGCCGGTTCCAGGTGTATGGAAACCACTATAAGAAGTTCTATCAGTTCTCCATCTACTTCCGTTAACAACCCTTGGCTTGCTTATATATGGATGTATGTGGGTTGGCCGTACACCAGGTCACATACCTAGATATATGGGTCAGACAAGTAATAATAATAATAGATTCCAGTTATTGATTCCTGCTACATCTGCTATGCATGTCGTGATTCCCGTGTTGTATTCCTGTTTGGCTTTCATATGATTTGCAACTCTGATTCTATACGCTTGGATTTCTGTGGCATGAGATAAAGGTATATAGATGAGGGTTTCCTTATTTGGATTATTCCTTCGATGTATTAGCCTCATGGGACCGTGACTTAAGCGTATACAATCAAATCTTGCTTATATTCAGTTTTAACCTGGACTTCCTGTTTTATGATTCACTTGTTCATATCTGCCTTACTTGTGTTCTAACCTTTCTACTCTTGTCACTTAGCCATTTGGCACATAGCCTGTTCATTGTTGGGAGGTCCTGACTCCCTTGGATTTGTATGTTCAGGTTGAAGCTTGGATCGAAGTGGAGCTGTCCACGGTAGATCGAGCTTTCTTTTGTGAGCAGGCAGACTAGCTCTACTTCCTTCGTGCCAGACTCCTCTTTGTCTCACGGGATCTTCATCCTACTCGTGAGCTTTTTGGTATCTTATTGTATATTTTACTTTTGGACTTGGTTGTGATAAAAGACATATGTAATATGTAATGTTTATCATATCCTGTGATGACTTTGTATATGTACCTTTTATGTTGGCATGTGTGTGTATACCACGCTTTGTCGTGTACTCTGATCCTTGTTGTACTATTATGCTTAGCGTATATATGTGGGGGCAATTTATGACCTACGTATATACGTCGCAGTGACGTCCCCGTATCCGTGGAATCGGGGCGTTACAGGTTGGTATCAGAGCTTAGGCTCTCCCACCTATAGTACAATCAAGCGGCAAATTCTAGTAATTTGCTAATGCCAACTGCAATGTACAAAGTCATCTAGTCCTTCTTGATTATCTAGTTCTTCTTGGTTCCTTCCTTCATATCCTGAAATCCTTCCATTTTTCCATCACTTTCCAGTCATTCTTCATCAACTAGGCATGGATAGAAGATCGGGTCGTAGCAACTCTGGACCAGCATCGAATGGAGCAGCGGGAGAGAATGTGGATATACTGAGAGTTATCCAGATGATGATGGAGAACCAGCAGCAGCAGACCGAGCTTCTCCGGCAAGAGATAGCAGCACCTAAGGAACAGAGGCCGGGGAATATATCAGATTTCAGACGACTGCAGCCAGCTATATTCACGGGTGAAGAGAAACCCTTGGATGCTGAGCAATGGTTGACCGACACATCAGACTTGTTGAATGCAGCCCGTGTCCCAGAGGAAAACCAAGTGGAGGTCGCCAAGATTCAATTGAAGGATATAGCTAGAACTTGGTGGCTAGCTGAGGAGGCAAGATTGGAGAAGCCTGTCACTTGGGACACATTCTCCAAGAGTTTCTACAGCAGATTCTTCCCTGTCACAGCTCAGAAAGACATGGAGGAGCAGTTCATCAGACTTCAGCAAGGGGAGAAGTCCGTGAATGAGTATGCCGCGGAATTTCTCCGACTTAGCCGTTTTGCTCCGTATATGGTGACGGATGAAGAGAAGCGGGCAAGCAGATTCCAGCAGGGCTTACAGATGGGCCTACAAGTTTTCTTGATGCCCCAGCAGCTGAAGACCTATTCAGAAGTTCTCACCATAGCTCGAGAAGTGGAGCGTGGACTAGAGAAGAAGCAAGCAAACCAGATGAGGAACCAGGCCAAGAAGAGGCCTCTTGAGTTGATGGATGAGGAAGATGCAGATAGGGCAACCCAAGGCCCAATGATTAAGAGACCATTCCAACCCCTCTTCCTCAGATCACATGCAATTATTGCCACAAACCCGGGCATTATAAGAGTGATTGTCGAGTAGCCAAGAGATTATGTTTGGCATGTGGGTCAGAGAGACATATGCTAAGGGATTGCCCACACAGGAAGTTTATACACATGGCTCCAATCAGACCAGCTCTTCCAGCTCCAGCACATCCAGCCCCAGCATTTCCAGCACCGCCACTGAGGAGGAATCCAGATCCTGTTGATCGAAGAGTTCCATTTCCACCCCAACGGTATGATCATCAGCAAAGGGGGATGAGAGCTAGAGCAGATCAGGGTAGAGGCCAAGGTTACATCATGGCAGCAGAGGCATCGGATGACGCAGCAGAGTGTGAAGACCAGTATCCAGATCAGGAGCCTTAGGGATATCATGGTAACCCCTACCCCATATCTTGCATTTGAGTTGGTTATCATTCTAAATGTTTTTCTCTTGTCATTCTTTCATTTTCCATCCTGATCCTTCCTGTATTCATCTTATTCCCTGTTTTGGTTTTATGAGCCCTTTATTCCAGCCTTTGTCCCCTTTGTGTTCATTTCACCCCTTAATGAAATTGCGAGGACGCAATTTTTGTAAGGTGGGTGGATTGTAATACCCCGTTCCCGGAATACGTACTTAGTTTCGTATTCAGATTTTTGATCGTATTTTTTCAATTTGTTTCCTGTATTTATTCTGTATTATGAATTCCTTATATGATTGTTTTGCCTGGATTTGGATCGGTGAACTCGGAGTCAGCCTTAGTCTGAGCCGGGGACTCGATCTCAGAGTTTTACTTGTTTTAGACATTCTGGTTATCCGATTCAACCGATTTCAGTTTTAAACATCGTTTTCTAATATTTTGGATTTTCTATGATTTTCTGGATTTTTCTTGGATTAAATTGAATTTCCTCAAAACCGGTGTCGGCCAGTGCCGCTGACCGATTCCCGGATTTTAATTCTCAAACTGTTTGGAATTTCATGATGGTCCTTTAGACTTTATCTTTTAGAATTACATTTCCTACTTAAATACTTTTTCTGAGAATTTTATGATTTTATGAAAATTCCATCGGAGTCGGTAGGTAACTGATTCCGGGATTTTTAGTTTTAAAACTATAAAGTATTTCTTCAAAAGGATTTCACTATGAGTCTTTATATATTATTATTGATTTTTGGTAATTATTTCGAGTCGATCCGAGATACGTGAATTTCGGACGATTCCGGCATTTTCCGAAATGATTTCCACATCCTTGACTTTAACCCGGGTATCTGTCTATTCAACAGTTTCATCTTGAGTCCAAGAGAAAATATCTTCTCTTTATCATTTCTCTACCATTTTCCTTTTCTCTATTTTCCTTTCCTTCCTTCACAAGCCAAAGAGATTTCCAATTTCCCAAATTCCTAATCTTTTCCAAAATCCATTTTCTTCCACACTCTTCCATCTCAAAATATCTTCACCTAACCTCCACCTCACCCCCTCCACTTGGCCGGCCATGATTGGTCAAGTGACACCTCATGCTTCCCCATTTACACAAAACCCCCTCTCTTCCATCTCAATTACACCTCCTTCACAAATCACAAATCATATATAAACTTTCCATTACATTTCCTTTCTCTTTTTCTTCACTTCCACAAAGAAATCCCCTCCTCCAAAATCCTCCTTCATCTCAACATCCACCACCAACCTCAAGGGCATCATCTAGGTCATCATCTCCACCTCAAGCATCAACAAGATCTTCATCTTCAACCTCAATCAAGCTACTTCCTTTGGACTGGGGATCATCTCTCTCTTCGTCGGATTTATCACCTTGGATCAAGCTTCACATAACCAATCCAAGTGAGTATTTTTACTCACCAAGACTTGTTTCATTCTTAGTATACTTGTATCCTCCTATCTTGTGTTCATATGCCATAAAAATCACATTTTTAGACCATCAAACGCAACCAGCGAATTCTGTTCTGCGTTCTGTTTTTGACCAGTTTTAGTCGACTTGACCTAGAACCTAGTCGACTAGAGACCCTTAGATTGAAACGTAACCTTTTCTGATCCACAGTTTTAGTCGACTCATCCTATTTATTAGTCGACTATAGATCCCTATTAGTCGACTACACCTTGACCCTAGTCGACTACCCTTTTCCTGAAACCAAACCCAACTCCCTGTTTCACAGATTTAGTCGACTTAAGTGTCTGTTAGTCGACTTGACCCTTCTATTAGTCGACTACCCCTCCTAACCTAGTCGACTAACATTTCCTGAATCAGAAACCCAACTCTCTGTTACACAGTTTTAGTCGACTAGACTCTACTGTTAGTCGACTAACCCTTCTATTAGTCGACTACTCCCTTGACCTTAGTCGACTAACTTTGGCTGTCTGTCACAGTTAATTACTATCTTAAATTTGGATCTTATGCTTCGGTTATGTGTTTGTATATTGTACTTCATGGCCTATTACTTGAAGTATATAACCTCTAGTTACTTCATATTTCTATGTTTATGTATTGCCATGCAACTGTTTGTTTCATTCTTATACTTGTATCTTGCCAGTGAGATTCTTACTCCTTATCGTATACCATGAGTGGCAGACCCTTCGAGGTCGTTGAACTCTTCGTTGCTTCTATGTTTCCTCTTGCCTTGTCATAATTCAGACCTGTCAGTTACCCGTTTCCTTTTAACACATGTATATCACCTGACATGCCACTACTTTGCTAGGCCCTATTGTTATGTTATGACTGACCCGGCTTATTATCAATCTATTGTTATGTTTTATTGCTTGTGATATTTCACCACCTTGTCATGCTATCTTTAAAACCAAGCATGATACACATGACCTTATGATTATCTTGTTTACGGGAACCCTGCCTTATTTTATGGAACTAAGTGCCACACCATACTCGGTGGGGGCCACCTCTAGAATCCACTCCCTCGGAACAAAGTGCCACACGGAACAAAGTGCCACACCACACGGTGGGGGCCACCCCTGAATCTGTGGGGGCCACCTCTTGAATCTGTAGGGCTATTACTGTTATGTACA
Organism: Agave tequilana; assembly: GCA_038442645.1. Lineage (NCBI taxonomy): Eukaryota > Viridiplantae > Streptophyta > Magnoliopsida > Asparagales > Asparagaceae > Agave > Agave tequilana. The sequence continues at coordinate 75,122 of JAVJIF010001563.1, read as the reverse complement.
TTTGTTTCCCGTAGCCTGATAATTCTGTTAATAAACCATAAAAAGGACAACTTGTATGGGTATGGGAGGAAGTGATGGATGCCGGAATGATATCTTGCTTATAGTGGTGGGGTATAAAAGTATGTATATACATATATATATATATGTACTGGCGGTAGTGAATCTGAATTACTGAATAGGGGACTTTGGGCCTCCAAAGTCGGTTCCAGGTGTATGGAAACCACTATAAGAAGTTCTATCAGTTCTCCATCTACTTCCGTTAACAACCCTTGGCTTGCTTATATATGGATGTATGTGGGTTGGCCGTACACCAGGTCACATACCTAGATATATGGGTCAGACAAGTAATAATAATAATAGATTCCAGTTATTGATTCCTACTACATCTGCTATGCATGTCGTGATTCCCGTGTTGTATTCCTGTTTGGCTTTCATATGATTTGCAACTCTGATTCTATACGCTTGGATTTCTGTGGCATGAGATAAAGGTATATAGATGAGGGTTTCCTTATTTGGATTATTCCTTCGATGTATTAGCCTCATGGGACCGTGACTTAAGCGTATACAATCAAATCTTGCTTATATTCAGTTTTAACCTGGACTTCCTGTTTTATGATTCACTTGTTCATATCTGCCTTACTTGTGTTCTAACCTTTCTACTCTTGTCACTTAGCCATTTGGCACATAGCCTGTTCATTGTTGGGAGGTCCTGACTCCCTTGGATTTGTATGTTCAGGTTGAAGCTTGGATCGAAGTGGAGCTGTCCACGGTAGATCGAGCTTTCTTTTGTGAGCAGGCAGACTAGCTCTACTTCCTTCGTGCCAGACTCCTCTTTGACTCACGGGATCTTCATCCTACTCGTGAGCTTTTTGGTATCTTATTGTATATTTTACTTTTGGACTTGGTTGTGATAAAAGACATATGTAATATGTAATGTTTATCATATCCTGTGATGACTTTGTATATGTACCTTTTATGTTGGCATGTGTGTGTATACCACGCTTTGTCGTGTACTCTGATCCTTGTTGTACTATTATGCTTAGCGTATATATGTGGGGGCAATTTATGACCTACGTATATACGTCGCAGTGACGTCCCCGTATCCGTGGAATCGGGGCGTTACAGCAGGTCTCTCTGTACGGTCGGCTGCTCGGTCGACCGGGGCCTTTCCAGAGAGCAGAGCTCTCTGGACGGTCGATCGGGTCGGTCGGCCGGCCCTCCTGCCAGAACTGGCGTGCACGTCTGTGCACGTTGGTCGACCCTGACGGTCGGCCGACTTCAAGCTGCGGTCGACCGTCCCGGTCGACCGGCTGAAACTAGGAAACAAAGTTAAGGGATTAAAAACTTGATCGTTTTGGCTAAAATAAAATCCCATAAAATACTGAAAAATCTACAAAAATAAGTTCAATATAATACTTTGATTAATCAAACATGCTTGCACAAAATCAAGACATGTTACAAACAATTTGAACTATTTTTGTAATATGGAAAAATTGGCTCAAATGAAAAACTTGATTTTTCCAAAACTTGTTTTTTTTTCAAAACTTCACCAAATACAAAAACAAGATATTTAAACAACTTTGAAAGCATATGGTGTATGGATATGATCCACTACACAAACATGGTGAAATATCTATGTTTTTGACATTAAGCACTAAATAAGTTTTGGTTAAGACATGTATATAAGAAGTACCAAAAACCAAAACTATATTTTCTAAAATAAAAATTCTTTTGTAAAACAAAACTATCAAGAGTGTGTGTGTGTGTGTGTGTATATGTACTTGAGCAATCCACCAACTACTCTATCCTTTACATTTTATCTAAAAATAAAATCTAATAAAAACAAACCTACACTCAAGTCTTCATCTTCTTGAAGTCTTCACTTGAAGCCTTCTCATCTTCTTGACTTAGTCCAAACACGATCCAATGACTCTTGGATCAAACCGTGCTAGCTCCAAAACTTGACTTCAAATCCTTTGTTGAAGCTATGCACCTACTAAGATCTTGATCATAAATCTGTCACTAATTAAACACAAGATCATTAGTAAACATAACTACATGAGTTGATCATCATCAAAACTAGAGTGATAGGCCTTCGGGCCAACATCTCTCTCTCTATATATATTTGCACATTAAGTGGCAAGTGTAATTAAAAGAGAGTAAAACTTAATTGTTTGTAATGTTTTATTTTTCTAATATAGACGATAATCACAATCATTGAGCACTGGGAGATGCTTTTTCATTCTCAACGCGCAAATTACTCTAAGAAACCCATTTAACATAAGCGGGTTGACTGTTATCTTTTCCGCGTCATTAATTCATAACTAATATGTGTGCATGTGACACGCACATGTGGTTAGAGAAAAGGGAAATGAGTGAGACAACTGCAAGGAACAAAAGAGTTTGCATTAATTAGTAAAGATTGATATTGAGTCTATTATGCAAGAGCTATATGTATTCTTATCCAAAACAGCAATCACACACAATGGCAAGGCTTGTTGGTTCAGTTGTGGTGTATGAGTTGTTCTACTTGCAAATCCTATGAATCCTACGTGATATTTGCCGCGTCTAGCATATTCATTCGATGAGAAAAAGATCTAAAGACGCATAAAAATTGTAGAGAAGAATTTACATTTAACTTTTATTAAGGATACTAAACTCCATCTACAGGAGTTCCCTCACAACAAAAAATTACCTGAAGTGTTCAGTGAAGTGCCCAAATATGCTTGATGTACTTCAGATCAGAACAAAACAACAAATGCAACTCATACAGGGAAAGGTGTTTTTCACATGTAGTTTTCTACTGGGTGCAGAGATAAATACCAAGTTGTAAATCAAGATGTCAAAATATCCAATCAGAAGAAAAAAAAATGTACAAAGAGCATGTGTATTGATACACAGAGCATTTAACCAAAGAATTATTGTTGTACATGTAAACAAATTAATAACTTGACGATTCAGTAAAAGTACATTGAGCTTCTTCTCAAAAGAAGCTGTCAAGGTGTAAGCCTCAAACTTCCAACAACATATATTACTTTGATGCAGGTGGTGCCATTTGCAAGAGCTCCATATTCAGGTCGAAAGTAGCCCCTGGCTGCAAAACAATTGTAGAACTCACTTAATCAGCAAACAGAGCAACCTTTGATGAGGTTAACTGTCAGAAAAAACAGGAGATGAATGATATCGTTTCTTTTCCTCAGAATCTGCCCCTTTTATGATTATATAATAGAAGCAAGAGGATAATAACAAAAAGATAACAACAAAGAAATCATCTTAGCAGAAAAATAAAAAAAACTTTGCGGTAAAAATCGAGTGGATTAAAATTTCAACAACCAAGAAGAATATATGGAAACAATCAGTAAATATTATATAACATGGAAAATTTCTTGCAGGTCAGGATGTAATCATTACCGAGATTTCATTCATTCCCCTTTTTCCATAGCCAACTTCTGGAGGAACAATTGCAGTTCTCTGCAGCATAGAAAAAGAAGACGAGCGTAGTTCAACGCAAAATGATCATACTTCCTCTTTTGTTTCAAATGTCAATATAGTTTCTATAAGGTTGAAAAGGTGTAGATGATAATAAAATTTTTGTCTATAAAAAGTTTATGGCTTAAGAAGTTTGTGCTTTTGTCTATAAAAATAAGGTCTTCAACAACCTTTTTCATTCTAAAATGACGACTTTGAGCGCAATATTGCAAGGCAGTAATATTTATCCTGGTCCCCAACCTCTCTCAAACAAAACAAAAAAAAATACAGAGAGAGAAATTTCTACACAATTTACAATGGAAAAAAAAAGGATATAAAAGAACAAGGACTAGCAAGCCTAAGTCAAAAGTATGCTTCACACAGCAGAAAGATAATTTCAAGAGTTTTAAAAGATACCAGAAGATCTACAACTATAGCTCAAATATAAAGAACGTATTTAACAGATATATTTGCAACATGCCTTTTCTAATAATATAACTGGTAACTGAGAGTGGTAGGCATTATTGAATTTCAGTGGAAGTGCTTCATCCTGGTATAGAGGTGCATTATTTATCCATGGAAATATGCAGAAGTACTGAAAGAAAAAAAAAATTATTGAAAACAAATAATTCAAACCATATCAAGTCAGGTACACGAAAATAACCTGTGCAATAATGCGATTGCTAGCTAGAAGTTTAGATTCACGGCTTGCCACAGCTGTGATACCACGATAGATGCAATCAAAGTGAACCTACAGGATCATTAGTTCATGAATGTAAGTGGCTTTATAATTTCTTGATACCACGATAGACGCAATCAAAATGAACCTGTAGGATCATCAGTTTATGAGTAAGTGGTTTTATAATTCCTTGATACCACGATAGACACAATCAAAATGAACCTGCAGGATCATTAGTTCATGAATGTAAGTGGTTTTATAATTCCTTGCATGTAGGAATTTCAGATCGCGAGCAACAAAATAGTATACATTCAAACTAACATGAACAGTTGAACCTTTTTCAGCTATAGGGCCCTTCCCTCAATAAGATCATAATATTTCAATCCATCAGCTGTTTCAAGAGTTAAAGGTCTCAGTTTTACAGAAAGCCGGAAGGGATTCAGGAAGAGATCTTATCTAAGTATTTTGACAGCTTAATAATAAGAAGGGAGATAAAAACATTGAGAACATTGTTTTTTTCCACTCTACTTACTAGGATGAAACTTCCCTCATATAAAGATACTTATAAAGAAATACAAGAGATAAGGGAGAAGAGCAAAGAGAAGGTAAGGGAAATAAGGGAAGAGAATTTAAAAAACAAAGTGGATTTAAAGATGAATTGTTATATTACACTCTTATTCTTAACAACTAAATATCTTGATGACTATTAATATTGGAACAAATTATGTTGCACTTCTTATTTCAATGTGTTTTTTAGTTCTAGTTTCTAGTTATTTTAACTTATCTTAGATTGCTCAAATGTGTTTAAGACATTCTTTTCTTATATATATTTAGACTAATTAAATTTGAGGTGTGGGACTTTGCTTTCGTGTAATAATAGTCAAAGTATCATTAGTATTCATAGATATAATATGATATTTCTAAATGGAAAAAAAAAAAACTCCACATTCCTAGTACGAAGTCATATGTTGTACGGAAAAGTTGACTACTATAACATTGTACTTGAATAAATTTAAGGTGTTCAGAGACAAGAACATGAATAAAGTTTTCTGAGGATTAAGTGATTGGCATCCAATCAAGTAGACATTAGACAATGAGGTCCTATAAGATGAGTAAGTGCCCGATGGAACAAAGAAAGATGGTTAAGTTGTTTAAGGGTTTGTTTGCGTTGCTTCTCATAAGTATCCTCACTGTTTTTAAAGAGAATCAGTGCATTTTTTAATAAAATTAAATGTTTCATAATTGCTTTATGAAAAGACTTTTAGGAAAAGCAAAAGTAAAAGTCCTTCGACTCTAACTCCGGAGCCAAAGCTTATTTCCTCTTCTCCCTAGGGGTGTCAAGTGGGCCGGGCCGAGCCGGCTACCCGAACACGAATGGCCTAGCCCGGGTGGTACCCGGGCCTGACCCAGCCCAGGTTCGGCTCCGCCTCGAGCCGGACCCGGGTCTCATTATGAAGGCCACGACCGTCCTGCCGCTGCCACTCCACCCTTGCCGCCGCTCCTACAATTTTTTTTAAAAATTGTAATTGACCAAGTTCAATCCTTGGACCTTTGCCTCACCATACAAACTTGATGGCCAACTTACCCACAGAACAAGTGTGAAACATTTTTTAAAAAAATTATACTTAGAATAAATAAGAAATTTATTATTATTTTTAAAACAATCGGGTTGGCCCGGCATGGCTCGGGTCCGGATCGCGACGGACCCGAGTCGCCCAAAGGGCGCTCTGGCCCAGGCCGGGCCGGCTCGTTTTGGGCGGGCGGGCCCGGTTGACATCCCTACTTCTCCCCCTCGATTTTCTCCCGCATGATTTCCCAGGTAACATGGTCTTTAACTGAATTCTGCTGTCTATTTCTCTCACGAAAAAGTTATAAATCTTATCTAAACTGAATAAATTTGATTCTACATTTATCAATTCTACAAAAACCACTTCCCTAAAAAAAAAAAAAAAACTGTAATTCAAAAGCCCCAACAAGCATATAAAATCATGAAGACCCAAATAGTGCATTATTTAATCACACAATTTCATTATCCTCAAATGGGTGTCCATCCAAATAAAAGAAAAAACATGTATCAAACACACATTATTGTTTTTTTTAAGAAAAAAGTCTCATTTGTAAGAAGACAAGAGAAGGGATAGTGAAACTAACAGGTGGTCATGTACTCCTCAATTGGGATGTTCTTCCTGCTTCTCCTCTCTCGGGCCAAAGAAGGAGGGGAGAGCGCCGCCAGGTTGAGGGGCAGAACTGAAATTTAAAGAACGTTTCCCCTTGATAGGGGCACTCGAATTATAGCAGAATCTGCCTGTTCTTTTTGTTTGAGTGCTGTAACATTCCTCGAGAAACAAGAAAGGAGAATATCATCTAGGTGTAGAATTTTGTGGAACATGTGAAAGAGCGTTTTAGGATTTTGTCTAATTTTTCAAGAAGAGATGATGGTGTAAGAAAATTCAATTGAGTTGGAGAAGACGATGGCTTGAAGTAGAAGAGCAAATCAAGATGAAGCAGTTTTCTTTTCAGACGATCGCGAGTTTTCTTTTTCAGGAGGAATATGAATAGGATTTAATTCCTATTCAATGAAGATTTGTTTCTAAAGATTAAAGAGTTTAGAATACTTCTAGATCAAGGAGATCAATTTCTAAATTGATTGATCAAGATTCTTTAACCATCCAAACGTCAAGATCATCTCATAGTCCAAATAGGAGTTGTATTGTAAAATCCTATAAATAAAAGGTTGTAACCAAGCATTGTAATTGCCTCAACCAAATAAGTTTCAAGGAGTTTCTACAATAGATAATCTCAAGCAAAAGAGAACAGAGAAAACCAAGAAAGAGATGAGCAAGTTGAAAGTACATAGAGAGAAGATAATACTATTCTAATCTAGGGTTAGATTCAAACTCTTATTGCATTAAGAGAAATGTTAGATCTCTTTGTACCAAACCTATTAATAAAGCTCTCTCCCCGTGAACGTAGGCCAAGTTTGGGCCGAACCACGTTAAATCCTTGTGTTCTTTTTTTATTACTTTTTTTATCTAGGTATTGCTAGTTTGTTTTACATCAAGCTTTCTTTTTGTAAGTACTGTTCATATTGCCAAGTTTTACTAAGTCAATCCTGAAAGTCACAACAATTGGTATCAGAGCATATCTATTTCACAACAATTGGTATCAGAGCTAAAAGTTGACGAAGGGCAATATGTCGAAGACAGAAAGTGCTACGACAAAGTTCGAGGTCGAGAAGTTCAATGGCAAAGAAAACTTCGGCTTATGATAAAAGAGGATGAAGCGTTGCTGGTGCAATAAGGTCTTCAAAAAGACCTTGCAGGGTAAGTCAGAAACCTGCAGGTACGTCAAATGTGGATTGGGAGGAGATGGATTTAAGGCGGCAAGCACGATCCAACTATGTCTCACAGGCGAGGTTATGTACAACGTGATGAATGAAGAAACGACTACGGGATTGCGGTCAAGATTAGAAATGTTGTATATAACAAAAAGCCTCTCCAACAAGCTGTATCTCAAGAAACAACTATATGAGTTACGCATGAAAGAAGGGACAACAATGTTTGAGCATTTAAACTTCTTCAACAAGGTCATTAGCGAGTTTCTAGCTGTCGATGTCAAGATCGATGAGGAGGACAAGGCGTTGATGCTTCTTAGTTCTCTTCTAGAGTCATATGATCATATCCTACCACCATACTCTATAGTAAGGAAACTCTCATCTTGGAGGAGGTCACGTCAACTCTCTTATCTAATGAGATTATAAAAATGCCAAATCAAGAGGACAGACAGGATCAGGTTTGGTGGTCACAGGAAGGAAAGGAAGAGGACAAGAAAGAAAAGATCCAAGTTCATCAAAAACGTATCACTTTTGTCTCAGGAAGGTCATTGGAAGAATGACTGCAAGTATCGGTAAGAGTGGCTGAAGAAGAAGGTGCAAGCTGTGGAGGCAGACGTAGCAAGTTGTGTAGAGGACACCGAAATATTAATAGCTTCTTACGAAGACAACACTTCTCAAGGTAAAGGCTGGATATTTGATTCAGGTAGTACGGTTCATGTATGTTCTCAGAAAGAGCTGTTCAATAACTCCTTAGTTGCAAAGGAGAAAGGGATTGTTAAGATGGTAGATGGCTCGGCTTGCGAGGTCATCGACACAGGGACAGTCAAGATTACAGGAAGAGATGGGACAGTGCGTGCTCTGGAGGCGGTCCGGTATATCCCAGAGATACGGTATAATCTAATATCCATAAGGGTGCTCGATGAAGAAGGATTCCAGATTCAAGTGCAACAAGGCGTCGTCATAGCCAGCCAAGGAGAAATGGTAATCCTGGAAGGAGAGAAATGTGGAGGGTTATACAAGCTGAAGGAAGAAAACTCAGTTCGAGGTGGAGTTTCAAGAATAACCTTGGAAGGGAGTTCATCACGATGTGAAACTTCAAGGAAGACTGCAACGGGACGTGAACCGGTCAAAGTATTGCGGGAAAAATAAAGGTGCACTCTGGTAAGGCCTGAGATGGCCTAAGCCATGGCAGTAAATCAGCCAAAGACCCCAGGGAGAGGGGACAAGAGTTGAAGGCTTCATGGTATGGTTACAACTAAGAAAAGAACCAAGGTATTAATCTGAAATCTCAAGTTGTTTTGCTAAAGGCTTGAAAAATATGTCAAAGTAGAGATTGTTACGATTTTGCCTTATTTTTCAAGAAGAGATGATGATCCAGAAAATCTAATTGAGTTGGAGAAGACAATGACTTGAAGCAGAAGAAGCAAATTAAGATGAAGTAGTTTCTTTTTCAGACGATTGTGAGTTTCCTTTTCAGGATGAGTATGAATAGGATTTAATTCTTATTAAATGAAGGTTTGTTTCTAAAGATTAAAGGGTTTAGAATCCTTCTAGATCAAGGAGATTAATTCCTAAAAGGATTGATCAAGATTCTTCGAGCATCCAAAGGCCAAGATCATCTCATAGTCCAAATATGAGTTATATTGTAAAATCCTATAAATAAATGTTGTAACCAAGCATTATAATTGCCTCAACCAAATAAGTCTTAAGGAGTTTCTACAACAGAGAATTTCAAGTAAAAGAGACCAGAGGAAGTCAAGAAAGAGAAAAGCAAATTAAAGGTGCATAGAGAGAAGTAAAACTTTTGTAATCTAGAGCTAAATTCAAATTGAAGGCGAATACTCTTGTTGCATCAAGAAGAAGGTTAGATCTCTTTGTACTAAGCCTATTAATAAAACTCTCTCAAGTTCTCTCCCTGTGGATGTAGGCCAAGTTTAGGCCGAACCACGTTAAATACTTGTGTTCTTTTTTCATTACTCTTTTGTCTATATATTGCTAGTTTGCTTTACATCAAGCTTTCCTTTTTACAAGTATTGTTCATATTGCCAAGTTCTGCTAACGTCGATCCTAGGAGTCACAACAATTGGTATTAGAGCATATCAATTTCACAACAGAGTGGCCATGACAGTTTAAGCATTATGGGGAGAGAAGAGCAAGACTATCCAATTCATATTGAAATTCTGGGAATATCCCAGAAGTTCATGAATTAGGTAATTTACTGAGATAATTCTACTCAGTGCGTTTTTTTCATGTAAATCTCACTTGAAATAAATTATAACTCAAAATAGTTAATTTTGTGGTGATGTAAATCATACTTGCAGTCTAATTATAATCTCAAAAATTTATAATTAATATTTATTTAATATTATTTTGCAATCAACTGTATAATCAACTTTTCAACTTTCATTTTCACATTACTAATCAAACACCAAAAAAATAATATATTTTTTCACTTACACTTTCACATTACAATCAAATACCGAAAAACTTATTTGCACAAATTTCAATTTCTTATTTTTTCTCATATTTTTCTCCTCATTTTTCACTTATACATTTTTCTCCAACTTACAACAAACTAGACTCTAAATTTAAAAGAACTAGAATATTCCCTTTAGAGAGTCATATGCAACTTTATCTCACCAAATATAAGATATTTTTATTTGTCTTCAGTGGCATCTTGAAGCTGGAATGCAAATATTTCAAGTAAATCTTCCCTTGCATCTTTCTTCCCTTGCAAATATTTCTAGATCATTTAATTCTTGGATATCAAAACTTAGATAAGCCTTTCTTCCCTTGCGAAATTTATGAAAAATTGAAGTAGCACTTTCTTCCTGCGATGTGCCAGGTAAAGAAGGATGTAATTAGGCTGGCAATGGTTTCAAGCCACAGTACACCATTGTGGTGTAAATCTCTACTCTATTTATAGTGTTACAGACATATTAGTTTGTTACAGTTGTTACAGGAGAAGATAGAAGATCATGGAGATGATCATGAGAATAACAGATTCTTATTATGATGTTGAACTCTCTAACTGATTATGTAGTGATTCTGATCTTGAAGATCTGATTTTGTTGTTATTGAGTCTGCTAACCACTTCATGGATTTGGTCAAGATGTTACTTCAGTTGAGAAATCTGGTAGAGACTTGATCTTCCTATCACACCACAAGCTGATGGGGCGTTCATGCAGCTTAAGCTTGACACAGAGTAAAGCCAAGCTGAAGACAAGCCCTTTATGAAAATATCTGCAACTTGGTCAGCTGTGTGAATGTAACGAACATGGAGTTCTCGATGGACCACTTTATCACGAACATAGTGATAATCAATAATTAAATGCTTCATTTTAGAATGGATGATAGGATTGGAGGCGAAGGAGATGGAACTAATATTATCACACCAGATTATGGGGGTTGTGAGACTGATATGCAAGTCACAGAACATGGAGCGTAACCATGAGATTTTCGTCGCCGTATAAGCTAATTGGCGATACTCTGCTTCTGTACTATAGCGGGAGATTGTTCGATATTTCTTAGCACTCCAAGAAATGGAACAACTTCTAAGGTAGATACAATAAGCACCAGTTGAATGCCGGTCATCTGGATCACTACCATAATCTGTACCCGAGAAGCCTTGAAGAGAAAGAGCACCAAGTTTGTAGAACAAACCATGAGTTAGGGCTTTCTTCAGATGACATAATATACGTTTGACAGCCATCCAATGGGAGCTAGTGGCTTGATGCATGAACTGACATACTTGGTTCACGGCAAATGAAAGATCTGGACGGGTAAGGTAAAGGTGATATACTGAAGAGCACCAATAATGCTACGATCATTGAGGTATCAGGCAGGGGATCACCATCATAACGACTAAGCTTCCTCCCGGCAGAAAAAGGAGAATTAATAGGTTTTGTATCTTGAAATTGTGTGCGAAGTAGCAAGTCGGTGATGTATTTTGTTTGAGACAGACACAAACCGCCATTAGCATAGTTTGGCTTTCACTCAAAAAAAATAATGCAAGCTGCCCAAATCATTCATCGAGAATTGTGTACCAAGCTTCTTAATGAACTGAGAAATAATTGTAGAATTATTTCCTGTGATCAATATGTCATCCACATAAATTAGTAAAAAAATGAGGATGTCTTGGTGGTGATAAATGAACAAAGAATAATCACTCTTGGATTCGTGAAATCTAATGTCTTCAAGATAGTCAGAGAAGCATTTAAACCATACCCTTGGAGCTTGCTTTAAGCTGTAGAGAGACCTGTGTAGGTGGCAAATATGATGAGAAAAGTTGGGGTCTACGAATCCTGCAGGCTGCCGCATACAGACCTCTTCTGTGAGGAACCCATGCAAGAAAGTATTGTGAATATCAAGTTGACGAATAGGCCAATGGTGATGGATTGCCAATGTGATGACTGTACGAATAGCTGTGTGCTTGACAACTGGACTAAATGTTTAAGTGAAATCTAGTCCATCCTATTGATGAAACCCATTTGCGATTAAACGAGCTTTGTACCTGTCAACAGATCCATCCGGCCGCCGTTTGATTTTAAAGACCCATATGTTTGGTAAAATGTTCATACGTGGTCGTGCTGGCACCAACGACCATGTCCCGTTGAGTTGTAAAGTATCAAACTCGGCTCCCATAGCTTTTCTCCAAGTAGGTTGTTTAACGGTCTGACTAAAACACGAGGGTTCAACATCAGAATCATTAGTCACAAGTAAAGCATATTTGGGATTGGGTTTAACAATTCATGTACGGCTTTCAGGAACCATCTTGTGGGGTCAAAAGATGTTGTAGAGAGGGGTGGCGTAGGAATGGGAAGTTATTGTGGTGGTGAAGTTGAAGACTGAATAGTTGGATGTATTGGCAATACGTTAGGTGGTAGGGTATGTTGATCTGGAGAGTTATGAGTAGTTAGAGGTGTTTGAATTTGGGTGAATGACACTGGATCATAACTACGTAAGAGGGTAAAGGAGTCTGGATAAATGTTGGGTGGTGATTATATATAAGAGATATCTTGAAAAGGGAATGAGTGTTCATCAAATACCTCGTCACGAGGGAGATAGACATGAGCGTAGAAATATCGAGACAACGATAGCCCTGATGGCTAAGGGAGTAGCCAAGAAAGACACATTTTTTGGAGTGAAATTAAAATTTATTGGTATTATATGGGCGAAGATAAGGAAAGCATCCACAACCGAAAATCTGAAAAAAATCATATCTAGGAGGTTGATTAAACAACTGGTATACGGTGTGGAGAATTGAAGAGGTGTGTAGGTAGACGATTGATGAGATATAAAGCGATATTAAATGCATTAACCTAATAAGAGAGGGGCATGTGAGAATGAGCAAGTAAGATGAGCCCAATTTCAAAAATGTGGCAATGTTTACGTTCGGCTAAACCATTTTGTTCAGGATGAGATGAACATGAAGAGTGAAATTGGATGCCATGAGTGGCAAGAAATTTTTGAAAAGTATGTTTGGTGTATTCTCCTCCACCATCAAATTGTAATGCTTTGATTTAGAAGAAAACATATTTTCAGTTAGTGTTTTGAATTTGACAAAAATACCAAAGACTTCGCTCTTATAATGCATGACAAAAATCCATGAGTATCTGAAGTAATGATCAACAAATAAAACATAATATTTAGAACCTCGCATAGAAGCAATAGGAGAACTCCAAACATCAGAATAAATTAAATCTAGTGGATTATTTGATGCAGAGTTGGATAACTGAAAAGGTAATTTGTAGTTTTTACCCAAAGGACAAGAGTGATAAAATGAAAGACTATCGGAGCCCATAGTGGGTAAGCATTTATTTGATAACAGTTTGGAGACGATGGCCGAGGCAGAATGGCCAAGACGAGAGTTTCAAACTTAAGCAGTAACCCGAGCACCAAGAAAAGCAAAAGGATGACTCTTAGCAGTAGAAATTTGGTGGTGGATGTTCATGGAATAGAGGCCATCGTTACTCGGTCCACGGAAAAGCGTCTTCCCGTCTTTAGATCTTTGATATAGAAAAAATCGTGAAAAAACAAAAAAAGCAGTTTTGTCACGGGTAAACTGATGAACAGAGAGGAGATTAGTAGAAATGTCAGGACAATGTAGGATATTAGAAAGCTTAAACGCAGAAGAGTTATGTGAAAAAGTAGATGAGCCAATGTGGTATATGGGCAAACCTACACCATTCCCTACAACAACTTTGTCAGCTCCACGATAGGAGTCATGCACCGTAAGGTTTGCAAGATCGTTGGTGATGTGGTTGGATGCCCCAGTATCTGTGACCCAAGTGGATGCATCAATGTTGGTAGATGGCCTGATTGCGATCATGGCTGAGAGCTGTTTAGTTGGGACACGCCCTTCGTAGGCATGGTCCATTCGGTGTAGCAGTTTAATGCCGTGCGCTGAGGACAATTGCAGATCTAACACACGACCATGCCCGCAGTCTTCAAAGGTAGGGCAGACAATGATGATGAGGAGTTGGTGCGCCCACGCCCACGGAAGGTGGTCATGACCTCGGTTGTTATAACCTTGACTCGCGGATACAGATTGTGTAGGAGCATACAATGCTGTTGGGGTAGCATCAAGGACTGGAGAAGAGTGTGACTTCATCCTCAGTTTCGCACCAAGAAGAAGAGCCACAAGATCGTCAAAACAAATCAGCGTGTCAGGGGCTTGTGCAGAGCTCACATTGGCTTCAAATGCCGGACCCATGTTGTTCATGATGATGGAGATGAGATCGTCGACTGGTTTTCCGACCAAGGTCAGATTGTCGGCGATGTGGGTAACTTTATCCACAAAGTCTGTGACAGAGAGTCCTTCACCTTTGGTGTTGAACAACTCGTTGCGCAAGTGCATGATGCGATCGTGGATTGAGAAGCATACCATTTTTTAAGAGACACCCATGTCTCATGTGAGGACTTGGAGCGTGCCACGGTGGAGAGTACTGAAGGTGTGAGTCAGTTATTGATCCAACTCAACACAAGCTGATCCTTCTACCAACAATCTTCATACGCCGGATTGATTTCGGTGGTTGCTATACCATTGTAACTTAACTTGAACTGTGATGGACACTTGACAGTTTCATCCACAATTCCTATTAGACTCTTCATGTTGAAGATGGGAGAGATTTGGGCTAATCATAATGGATAATTAGACCGATCAAGGCTGATCTTCAGAAAGCCGGTGAGGTTGGGTACAACAGTGCTAGAGTTTGGTGTGAAAGTATCCATCGAGAATGAAGGGTAAATTTCAGTGGAGTATAAGATCGGATAAATTTTTCAGTGAAATAATGGCTCTGATACCATAAAGAAGTTTGTAATTAGGCTGGCAATGGTTTCAAACCACAGTACACTATTGTGGTGTAAATCTCTACTCTATTTATAGTGTTACAGACATATCAGTTTGTTATAGTTTGTTACAGGAGAAGATAGAAGATCATGGAGATGATCATGAGAATAACAGATTTTTGTTGTGATGTTGATCTCTCTAACTGATTATCGTGTGATTCTGATCTTGAAGATCTGATTTTGTTGTTGTTGAGTCTGCTAACCACTTCATGAATTTAGTCAAGAGGTTACTTCAGTTGAGGAATCTAGTGAATACTTCATCTTCCTGTCATCTGATGAGTTTCCAGTGATTACATCATTGACCATTAAGGAAAATGGTACTTGAAAAGTTGTTCCTCATGTTCATGCCCAAGTCCTTATTTGTCAAATTTGGCGCCTCAGCTCCGGATACTTTTGATTCAGGGCCTGTTTGGTTAAGAGTAGAAGTGAGGAAGTGAGGAATTGAGGAAGTAGTAATAATTCCCTTTGGAACTTGGGAATTGGTTAGTAAGTTTTCCGGTGTTTGGATGTTGTTGGGAAGTGTGGTTTGGAAAATGTTTTTGTCTTTTCCGGTGTTTGGATGGTAATGTGAAAGTAGAAGTGGAAAAGCTGACCACAAAGTTGACCGTAAAATAATATTAATATAAAAATTATTAAGAAAAATAAAAAATAGACTGTAATTAGAATGCAAGTGAGATTTATATGGTCAAAAAATTAACTGTTTTGTGCTACAATTTATTACAAATGAGATTTACATGACCACAAAATTAACTGTAGCACTCTGAAAGTGAGGAAATGGTTGTGTAAAAGAGAAAAGATAAAAGGAAAAGAGGTTTTCTTATTTTCCTTTTCCGGTGTTTGGATAGATAGGAAAGTGAACAATTATACTTCCCTATTTCCTTACTTCCGTCCATGCAACCAAACAGCCCCTCAGTCTCCATAAATGATTACTTTTGATTCAGTCTACATAAAGAGAATAAATGACTCAGTGTGTCATGGCAGGGATCTAGCTTCCATCTTAATTAAGCCTTCCATGGCCAGATTGGCCAAAAATGATCTATTTTGTCTTTAGCCCTTTGTCGAATCTAGAAGTCTCCTCTCCCATGGCTAGAGTCAGCTGCCAACAGCATTGAACGAGCCTCTCTTTCTCAGGTCTTGAAAGTTCTCGTTAAGATTGTGGCTTGAATCCAGCTTACAAACACTCATGGTAAGAAAAGACAAAAGATATACAAAGACAAAAGGAGATTTTGTCCCATGAAAAAGAAGAAATTGAAATATGGTTAAATAAGATTGGACTCAAGGCTCTAGTAAGATTTTTTTTCTTTAGGTCAAATTGAGTTCTATGACTATTAGTTTAATATCCATTAAAGTTAATAGGCCTTTATATAAATAATATCAGAATCCATGATGAAGAATCTTGGGCTACAAGTATGGAGTGAGTATTATAGTACCATAGTGGATGTTGCTCATGTTATGATTGGTTATTGTCATAATAAGTTGTACTATGGTGCAAGCGGGTTCGCAGCTCTATGACTTAGTGGGTACTATAGTTAATCGAGACACACTTTACAATATTGGTGATGATTGTGAAAGATTTAATTTGTTTTGTGAAACAAGTTTTAGGGTATACTCGCCAGTCGTTGGCGAAATAAGTTTCAAGCATACTCACAAATACGTGACAGAACACAGATCAAAGTGGAGACTGTGACAGTTGATCTGCAAATTCGGGCTCTCAAGTTTGATCCGTGCTGGATACCAACATGGTGGAGATTGTTAAAATTGTGGCTCAAATTTGCCTCACAAACACTCGTATTATAAAGGACAAGAGGTACAAAGGCAAAAGGGGCATTAGTCCATATTACCAAAAGAAAGAGATTGAAATATAGTTAAATAAGATTGGACCCAAGACTTCATGCACTTTTCTCGTATATGTGTGTGTATTTTGAAAAGTGTGTGTGAACGCGCTTGTATATGTCTGTCTATAATATAGATTAAAAAAGTGAAATGAAATCTTCAAACTAATTTAGAATTTTTCTATAAAAATTGCAAGAGTTAAGTATTATAAGAAATAAACATCCATGTAACTTGAAATATATATATAAAATATTCAATGTTATGCTTATTTAAAAACAATTTTTTATATTTCATAGACACGTACATGTATTCTCAATACATGTTTCCCAATCAATAAAATTTTAATGAAATGCTTATGTTTCAAGTTAATGCAAGTTGTTTTTTCCACAAATTTTCTTATGTACGAGTTCTTAAAAAAACTATTGCTTCTATTAGTTGTAACTAGTTTCTAAGTAATTTTTAAAATTCTCACACAAAAAACTAGCGTCACCTGAGTTCTTATTAGAGGTGCAAACGGATGAGATATTATCTTTATCATACACGTATCTGGTGCCAATGTTCGAATACTGATATGGATATGGATATTGTCAGATGTGAAAAATTGATACTTGTATCTACCAAAATCAAATATCGGATACATATTGGATATTAGCGAATTGGATATGGATACGAATCGAATATATGGGAAAAGGATACGAATCGAATATATGGAAAATGGATAAGTTAAATGGATATACTTATATCACAAATTATCTTAAACTAATATAATAGAAAATGGCTATTGATCATAAATAAAGTAGCCTATTTATCATTTTTCAACATTATATTTTTCAGTTTTCAGCTTGAGAACTAAAACTAAAATTAGGAAAAAAAATTTCAGGATAAACAAATATATTCTCTTAATACAGGGTATTTTCATAGAATAAAAGGGTAAATTAGTTAAAAAAAAATGTATAAAAGATATTTGTTAAATAATATAAGAGTATACTAAGATGATACATACAAAAAAAGACCAAATTATGTAGAAAAATTAAAGGGGGACAAAAAAATAATTTTGCAAAAACATAAGGATACAAATATATTTTTCCCAATATAAATATAATATTATTAAATATATGGATATTTGCATCCACATTTTAAAATGCTATCCATATCCGTCTTCTATTCATATCCACATCATTTTTAAAAAAGCGCATCCAAATTTGAATTCGTATCAGCAAATTTAATTATCCGAATCCACATTTTTTATAGATGCCGATGCAGAACTCTACGAATTATCCACATCCGTTTGCACCCCTAGTTCCCATGCATTTGAATAACTATCATGAAAGCGTCAAAATAATTGTTCTAATGATATAAATACGGTGTCCCAAAAGTACGGAAAATATTTTTCATTTTTTAAAAATAGTGTTGCAGAAACCAGTTCCTGCGGACACGAGTATCCCACTTATGTATAAAATGTCTGATAACTGTGGAAAGGAGAGGGAATGTCGGAGGGAAAAAAAAAAAAAAAAATAGATTCCTATCAATCCACAACTTATCCTTTTATAGTCAATATCTACTTCCATCTTTCATACTAATCTTATTTAATCATGATAAGAGTAGAGCTCATCTACTTACAATTGACCTTAGCTAATTATGTGAGATTATTCTTATTTAATCACACTGATCTTATCTAATCATAGTGAAATTATATCTCTCATCAAATTTAAGAGAATCAAATCTCTCAAGATATTATTATGTGAATATTAAGAATTCAATACATCAGAAATCTGATATGAGTTTATTTTATTCTTGGGTCTTACTAATAACCATATTGGCTCGACTAATTTAGCACTTAAATTAATTGAGATTACTCAACTACCTTCTAAACTAATCATCTCGGTCAAGTTGAAATAGGACCTGATCAATTTTTGGCTCTGACTCATCTCATTATCAGCTCAATAACCAATTTAGAACAAGTCATCCAGATCATGTTAACTCTTTTATGCAATTACAATTTATTCCTTCTCTCAATTGGAAAACTGACTGCTGTCAGACTCACGTTTTCTCAACAAACACCTGACCTGACAACAGTCAGTTTTCTCAATAGCGATATGTTTGTTTGCATCTTTCAGATCCAGCTCCTCGAACGTGTCCATGATCGGACTAATGCGAAAATAAGGGCCGCCAAACATTGTAATGAGCCTTCTCAGCTATTTGAGAAGACCATCAACATTCAAGGTACACAACATTGTAGTAATGGCTGAACCCTAGGTGAGATTATTCTTTACGTACAACCATCATGTCTCGTAATTTAAGAACTTGGGAGCACCAAAGTGCTACATTTCTTGTACAGACCCAAAACCCCTTTACAAATCTAGTCAATTGTCTCACTTGTGCACAAGGGAGGGGGCCATTGCTTGCTAAAGCTTCACAAGAAAGAAATCATCGTCGTCGTCTTTGCCTTGTCCTTCTGGCTGTGAATCCTGGTGTGAAGATGAGCTCGTCGCGCCGCGTCCGGCGTCAACTATTTCTTCGTCCGACGGCTGTGCATCTGGGTTGTTATGAAGCGGAGACTTGGGAGGAGAAGTCGTTGGTTCCTTTGCATTCTTCACCGCATGCAAGTGCCATTTCTTCAGGGCCTTGGATGTCTGCTCGTCAAAGATGGACCTCTTCAAGTGCGTTCCCATCTGAAGCAAGAGAAGAGATTGCATTTTCAATATTACATGTTCATCAATAAAAACTAGTGTACCGCTGATAACGGTCAGAAACCGGCCGATCGGTCATAGCCGAGCGGCAAAGAAAGAGGGGTAGGAGGAAGGGGGAGAGAAAGGAGGAAGAATGAGGGGGAATGTGAGAGAGGAAGAAGAAGGATGGGTCACTCCCGTGCAGATGAAGACGAACGGATAGACAAAATTTCTATAGGAGTTAACAAGACACCAAAAATGATAAAGCTTTTGAAATTATTCAAATAGAATCACTGTAAGTTTGGTTATCAAATAAACAGTTAAGAAACCTTTTTTCTTTTCATTTAAGAAATAATTGGTACTTCAATAAAAGAATAAAATGAAATAAATACGTCCACGGATAATATTAAGACCAAATAACCAAGAAAATTACCTACTAACATATGTAGAACCTACCTGAGATACGAGTGCATAAAGTGGAAGCGTGATGTAACTGCATAAAAACTGGACCCCAAATCTGCAATAACCCCAATACAATTGTAAGTTGATAAAAATAACCTATCTTATCAAGAAACTTTACACTTCATAAATGGGGTTCTAATTCAAGAATGAATTCTTTATCATCAATGGTAACATCACTAAATGAAAAGCATCTTCAAATTGTTCATGTTCTTTCAAAAGAAATCGCAGGGGAATATTTCTTTCCAAAACACTTGATTCATTTTCTTTTGAGAAAAAAAAACGTGAACCCGGAAGGTTATCTTTGCTTCATTAAAAAGTTTTTAATAAAAACAGTAAAGAACAAAATTCTCTTATGACAAATGCACACGCAGGCGCAAAGTGAGAAAAAAACATCAACACGAAAGAGAAAAACAACAACGCCAGGACAATCGACACATCCTGAAACAAAAAACAGACTTAACCAGCTCCCAGCCCCCAAAAAGCCTGAACATGGTACCCCCACAACACTTGATTCATTTACTTGCAAGAAATTGTTATTGTCCTTGTGTTCACTATTTTCCAATATTTACACTCATCTATATCAAGAAGAAGAAAAAAAAAAATAGAGCTTCAAGCTGCAACATATTCATGTTACACCCCGTTATTTGTTATTTTTCATTGTTATTCGTGGTTTTTTACATCTGATCTTGAATTTTACTGTACTAAGCCAGTATCTGATCTCTAAAATACCTATCTTGTATCATACTTTGTCACAAGCTAACATCTACCTTGCTGTATTGATAAGCACGTATAAATGATCCATGGTAACTAAATGCATTGTTGGATCAATCTTACCTCAATATGTTTGGGAGCTTGAACCTATAAAAAGCATGAAGCATAGTTTAAGGATCCCTCTCTTTCATGTGAATGAAACGACCCCTGACTCTTGGAATTGTGTATGTCCAAAAAAAAAAAAAAAAAAAACTATGAATTTAATACAACACAAGAAAAAGAAAGATGATAATAGTTTTTTGAGAGGAACATCATAAGAATAGTTCCAATTTAAGTTTTTTTTGTTTTTGTTCCTCTCTATTATCTTAAAGGGTTTAACTGTAGTTAAATTTCTGTACTATCAAAATTTTGCACTTTACTCCACTAAATTATGAATTTCGTCACTTTACTCCACTATTTTCACCACTAAAAAGTGGCCCCACTTGAGATTGGTATCTTATATCATTTTTTAGAAGAAGGTAACCCTAATCTCATGTGGGTCCCTACCGGGGACTGAGATTAATTAACGCTAACAAGGCTCCCGGGTTCATATGATCGATCCATGCAAGCCCCCTTTCATCACATTATCCCTTTGGGTGGAAAAGTTAATGAGTGTTGGATGGAGGGTAAACTGACAAAATTACTAGTTTAAGAGGTAAAATGTCAAACTGCTGAGGGCACAGTGGTATAAGTGCAATTAACCTTATTTATATTATGGTTACTATGTTGCTGAAACTCTTATACACTCTATAGTAAAAGAAACACATTCTACATAACTAAAATGTCTCTGATGTACACCATTTTAGGGTGTGTTTGTTTCCCGTGATTGTCCTGTAAGTAGTAAAATGCAATTGTAGTAAGATTATTTACGGTGTTTGTTTAGGACTATAAGTCGTAAAGTATACTTGCAGTTCACTTGCAGTCTAAATAATTAATTTTGTGATTATGCACATCTCACTTATAGCACAAACAGTTAATTTTGTGGAATCTGTATCGCAGAAAATTAATTGTAATTAGATTAAAATTTTATCAACCTTTTAAATTATAAGAATTTTTTAATTATTAGATTAAAGTTTTTTATTAATTACTTTAATAATTTTTATTATTAGAATCTTTTTATTACTAGATTTTTTTATTTAATATAAAATTAATAATATTTTATTATTAAATCAATTTTTTAATTTTGGAATATAATATTTTTAATTATTGAATTTAATAACATTTAATATTAGACTGCAATATTTAAAATTTTTAATAATTATATTATATTACTATTTATATTTGAGTAATCTAATATTTTTAATTATTTTATAATATTAATATTTAGTATTTAATATTTTTAACATTTACTATTTTTATTATTTATTTTTAATGTTTAAATATTTGTAGTATTTATAGTTTTTAATAGTTACATTTTTATTATTTACTATTTTATTTTAATATTTAATATATTTAAATCGCTAAACAAGTTAGTTTTGTTGTCAACTTTTCACTTACGACTTACACATTCCTAACCAGATACCGTAAAACAAAATATCCTTTTCACTTACAATTTTATATTACCAACCGAATACTGTAAAACTTACTTGTGTAAAACTCACTTACAACTGTAAAAGAGTTTACCACTTACGATTTACAGCCACTTACAATAACCAAATATGCTCTTGTTGAAGTTGTAACTTAAAATCCCACTGTACTAGCTCGAATGAATCATATCTTTCTTGTCTCTCAAATCTTCATAATTTGTTGTGATGCTAAATTTTCTTTTCTTTGGAACTAAGGGGTTGTTACTCTCGATGATTATACACATCATTGTTTATCTTATCTCTCACATAATCTCTTGGCTCTTAAATTATATACACTTTGGTTTCTAGCTCCAAATTGAATAAATCATTTTGACATGCATCCTCTCACATATTTTCCTATTATTGGACTTTAATGGAGCCAAACTTTTGAATAAAGAAACTAAAGCTTTGTTGATTCTCTTTGATTCTGTTGTTTGCAAATGTCACGTCTTACCACGAGCACTACAGTTTAAAGTTCCATTAATTTATGACATATGAGCTTACTTGGTTTGACGCAAGTGAGCTGGGTTGCAAAGCTCATTTACAACAAAACAAAATTACTTTGTTTGATTAAAATTTGAATTATAAAGCTCACTTGCACAGTCACATGTAATTTTGTGGTCCACTGGCTTGCATTTGTAGATCAATTTGCAATTTTATGGCCCACTTATAGACCCGTTTGTAATATTTTATTAATAAATTAATGTTTCTTTATTATTAGATTAGTTTTTTATCATTAAATTAATTTATTATTATGTTAATCTTTTTTATTAGATTAATTTTTAATTATTACATTATTTTATTAGATTAGTCTTTTGTATTAGATTAATATTTTTATTATTAGATTAGTCTTTTATCATTATATTAATATTTTTATTATTATATTAATTTATTTATTATTAGATTAATATAATTAATATTTTTAATTATTACATCATTTTTTATTAGATTAATGTTTTTTAACAATTAGATTAACCTTTTTATTATTAGATTAATATTTTTATTACTAGATTAATGTTTTTTATTAAGAAAATTTCGCTACAGCCACCTACTTTCTTTCATAATTAGGAAAAAAACTCACCCCTTATTTTTATTCGCTATAGTCTCATCTACGTCAGCATAAATGATTTCTTCACCACCAATTCTTTATATATTTTCATTTCCTCTTTCATCCTTCCCCATCGTCACCGACGTTTCTCTCCCTCAACCTGATCCCGACACAGAGTAATTCACGGATCAATCTGCACGATCAAGTCACCGTGGGGGTTCGCCCCCTCCAGAGGGTCTCAGGGGGCGGAGCTCCTAACCAAATTTCTTTTGGGATGGATCTCTTGCAAATCTCTCTTATTCGTGCTCGCGATGAGTGTTGTTTGTGTTTATAATCGATGTAGTTTTTAGATTTATTGGGCATCATTTGATGTCAGTGAATGAAGGTCTGCTGATGATGACAAAACTGATATGAGGACAACGACTCAAGATCACAGTCCTCTGTGAGAACTGCGACTATGGTCATAATCTTTTATTAGAAGATTACGACTATGATCTCACTCTTTTTATTAATTGAAAATTAGGACATTTTGCGACGACTACGATCATTGTCGCAGTCCCAATATAAGCTGAGAAATTGTATTTTTGTGAGACTGCGATCATGATCGCGATCTTAGTAAAGATTCAAAAATAAGACATTTTTGTGAGGATTGCGACTTGAGTCGCAGTCCTAATAAAGTCGAGTGCGATCATGATCGCAATCCTTTAAAGACTTAGAAACATTATCTTTTTTTAGGTCTGCGATCATGGTCGCACTCCTAATAAAGAGGACCGCAAGTATAAAGACTCAAAACATGTCATTTTTGTGAGAACTGCGCCAAATATGGTATTTTCTGTGAGAAATGCAATTATAGTCGTAGTCTTCTATATACCAGCAGTCCGCATTTTCAAAGACTCTGCTATTTTCAAAGCAAGTACTGTGGGGCATTTGAGTCTTTCACCACTGAGAAGCGCTTCTGCAGCTTGACACATGGGTGCATCTGGTTGGTTTAAAAAAATGTGAATGTAGCGAATTAAATTATGAACTTGAGTTTTTTTTCCTAATTACCATTTGACATAGGGGTTGTTGCGAAACCCCTTTTATTATTAGATTAATATTTTTATTATTAAATTAATATTTTTTATTTACCTTTAAATTAAGTAAGAGTTCTGTTTTGAATTTAATTACTTATATCGTGTTTAGTAGATATTGTAAGTAAACAATCAAATAATAAAAAACTGATTTCTCATTTTATTTTGCAGTTGTACCAAGCATGACAATTGACAATATACTTTCTCAATTTTTATTTGCCAATCAAACACTTGAAAACTTACTTACAGAAAGCTTTTTTAGAACTAAATAATAATTTCTGACTTAAAACTTATATTTGCGGGCACTTACAGGCAACCAAACACGCCAATAATATGAAAGCACTTTCAACCTTTTCCATACTTTTGTATTTTCTCATAGCGCTGAAAGAATAACATTTTCACTTTCTTGTTCAAACCACACACAAGCCCGTGAGGCGCGCGTGTGTGCTTGCAAAAATGCAACAGATATGAGTATAATGGAACCATGGTCAACTTCTTCAGACCAAAAAATGTCATCAAACTTTTGAAAAGCTTCAGCACTAAGACATAGTTCATCCATTATACATTAATTGCATGGATGTATAAAACACACTGCTCCCAAGATACAATGAGCTTAGTTATGCCCAATGCTTACTAATGAATGCATGGTACGCCATCAAAGTAGATAATCCACTTTATTTGTTTGATCAACTTACCCTAAAAGTTTGCAAATGAAAAAGTTGTGTGTTGAAGATTTCTTGGCTTGAATAGTGACAAAATGAAACTTTTTAACACAATACTATACACTCTAATAGGTAGGTTTTACTTGCTTGTCATGTCAGGAGAGTATTAAAGTTACCTACTTAGGGTCTGTTTGGTTGTCGTAATTGGCCGTAATGGGTAAACTCTTTTACAATTGTAAATGAGTTACATGTATATAAGTTTTACGGTGTTTGGTTGGTAAAGTTGTAAGTAGGAAAATATTGTGTTTTACGGTGTTTGATTTCGTAACGTGTAAGTTGTAATAAGTTGTAAGTGAAAAAATTGATCTCAAAATTAACTATTTGATGATTAAAAAATTTAAATATTGCAAATAAATACAAAAAATACTAAATATTAAAAAATTAATATTAATATAAAAATAATGCAAATTTACATGACCACAAAATTAACTGTAAGTGGGTTGTAAGTGAATGGTAATTGGATTGCAAGTGAGTGGTGGTTGGGTTGCGTAAGTTTTTTACGAATTACGGTCCAAATAAACGCTATAGTTATAATTGGGTTGTAAGTCATTTACGAATTACGATCTTTTACGGCCTTTTACGCGAAACAAACAGCCTCTTACGCTACACCTCCACACATGCACGTATTTAAGGAAAACAACCCACTGAAATCTGACAACAATCAGTTATTGAGAAAAAATGAGTCTGACAGCAGTCAGAAATCTTGGGGTTTTTCTCTCGTAGACTGTGACAGTGGGCTTTTTTTGATCAAACAGACATCTTAGTGTGGAGAAGTCCATGGAGTCCGCACAATTCAGAGAAAAACTCACTTTTTAGCCAACTATTCAACAAACAAACAGGCCCTAGACAAGTCTTGTGCCCATGGAAGTAATTGGATATAAAATGTCATTTCATATTGCTTTTCTATACAGACTTTGGGGATCGATTAGGATCAGTTAAAGATCAATAGTGAAAGCATGCGTATTATCTATTTGATAAAGAACCAGGTCTATCATATATGGACGAAGCATATCGATGTCAGGTTTTACTTTGTAAGAGAGATTCTCAAAGAAGGTGATCTAGTGCTTAAGAAAATTCACACAAAGGAGAATCCGACAGAAATGCTTATCAAGGTGATTCTGGGAGCTAAGTTCAACCATTGTAAGAACTTGCTCCATATCCTTCCAGTTGCTTGAGTTCGTTGGAGCTCGTTTGGATGAACTATGTGTGGCTTGATCCCTTGGGCAGGGAGTACGTAGGCAGTCATAATGGTGCAGTCCGTTTGCTGAGTTGACATGGTGATTCGTTGGTGTTCGGCTCAGATTTGATAAATTTTCACCGAGGTGGAGAATTATAGGGAAAGGATCTAAAATCAAGGTGGTATAATTTTTTAACTCATTGAGGATAGCAGCAGAAGCAGAAGAAACATGGTCTAGTAGCGGTCGATTGTGATACATGGATACTTTAACAGAGAGCAAAAAGGTTGTCAGTCTGTCGAAACTGAATTGGAGTTGTCGATAACCATCTATAATGCGTTAATAGACAAAGCTCAGTTACTTGGTATGAGGATCAACAGAGCATTGGGTCATCTCAGTCTGTCGATAGGCCTCTTGCAGCTGTCAACAGCTGCGATATTCTGACATTTTCCTTATTGGTTTCTGATTTGGGTTCTAATCCAAATTCAGAGTTTTGGGTTTCTTTTTCTTTGTGAACTCTCTGCCTATATATATTGAAGGGTGTTGTACCCTTATTTATAACATGTAATTGGTGACACTGATTAATAATATCTCTCTTCCTTTTGCCCCGAGGACATAGGCAAATTGCCTAACCTCGTAAAATATCTTGTTTTCTGTTTTGTTCGTTGTTTGTGCGGGGTGATTGATCTAGGCAACCACTGTGAATCTCCAGAGGTCGTAACACAGACACATGTTGGGTTCAGGACCTTGGAAGCGTAGTCCGATGATAGAGCATAAATTTTATAACCGACAAAGCTGGTTTATTTATCTACTAATTAGCTAGCTTGATTTCCTGTCATGACCCTTTCGTTTCCCACAATTATATTGATTGAAAAATAATATATATATATATATATGGAGTACTGTTATAAAATATTTGGTCAAATATTCTTTAAAGAATTATTGACTTTTAGTTCATCCTACAAAGTTGGGAAAAAAGCTTAGATGATGGCAATAGAAGTGATAATAATATTTGTTGGGAAACAATCTGTATGCTCTGATACCAATTATTGTGATATTGAAGATGCCTCCCACGATCGGATCGACTGGGGTGGCGCAGCGAAAACAAACCACATGATCTACTAAGACAACGTGAAGAAGAGAAAAAGAAAATATTTCAAAGTAGATAGAAAGCCAACACATAATATAACGTGGTTCTACCGATCAAACTGATCGTGTGTACGACCACGAGAGAAGAGGGAAAAATTTTATTAAAACTTTAGGGGAGTACAATAAGAATTACTTACACCTAACGCTGAGAAAATTACAAGCTTTTGATGGCCGTCAAGAACAGTGAACCCTTGTGGCTAAACTTCTCTCACGAATCTCTCACCTAGATGAATTACATCCTTAGGAATTACAAATTTATTGGTATACATTAAAGGCCACCCCAAGGGGTTATTTATAGACCATAGAACTCTCATAATCTTAAACTTCATCAATACGAACAATCCCCGCCTCAGAATAAAAGAAACCCGAATCCAACTCGAATCCTGAAACAGATTCAGAAAAGTAAACTGTTAGACCAGACATTAGTCGACTAGGCCAGGGTACTAGTTGACTAATATCATATATAAGTCGAATAGGCCTAAATACTAGTCGACTAGTCTCACAAGGTTCGAGAACCCTAACTCTTTGTTGGCTAACCTAATCGACTATACAATGTATTAGTCGACTACTCCATTTGATTAGTCGACTATACCTAGTATTAGTCGACTGGTAATGTACATAGCTCTTTGTGCACGTCCGTTCTTTGATCTCCTAAGTTTCGTCTACCATCACGACGTATTCCAGTCACAAATCCTAACAATCTCTCCCTTGACTCGAATACGTCCAAGTCCGAGGATAGCCATCATGCTCCACGTTTAAACATCCACGCACAATTGAACAAAACTTCACTTCATCTCCATCTCACTCCCTCTTCTCCATAACCCCCTCAAGGGGTTCACAACTTGATTAGATCGAATAAGTTCAGCCCAACCTGAACTTTATCACCTAAAAATCTTCTTGATCCACACAGAATTTATGAGAATTTGCTCCACCATACGAGTAACGATATAGACTACCTTATTGCACGCCTAATCCCAATCTCTCTTTGGGGTACAACTGAACATTCGAACTCAATGCTATCATAGTCTCTGATTATTCTACAACCGCCGCTTTCGAAGCTGAGGATAACTGCAATCCATCAATTATAACTTTTGAGTTTTGCAACATATTTCCATTTTCGACACGTTCAGCCTGAAACTTCACATGGGCCTCTTTGGAGACTTTCATAAAGTCTCCTTTAGCACTGAAACTGGACTCTTCTCTTGTAAGGCTTCAAGAGAGATGAGATTGTACCTTGATTCGGAAACATAATGAACGCCATGAAGAGTAGTGATGCATCCATCATGAGACCGAACTTGGATTGTTCCTTCACCAAACCTTGCTTATAACAGAATTTCCTATGAAAACTTCTCTTCCTTGAACTGAAGTGTATGAAGAGAACATCTTTCTATTGGAACTGATGCTGTGAATATCCAGAGTCAATAATCTATCTTTCTTACCTACTGATCTGTCTGTAATAGATAGAACGTCGCACTGTTCTTCATCTTCTCCAATCAGTTGAGTGACATTAGCATCTGATTGTTCTTTCTTTCGAAGCCAACAATCAGCTTATTGTACCACTTCTTGTGACAATAGTTGCACGTCAAACTCTTATGTTTTGAGTTACCTATGGACCTTTCATTATTACTCTTCTCCCTTGAATAATGAACTTGCCCGGAATCATCATGATGAGACTCATCCGTCAACTGAGTGTCAATTTTGTCCTTGAGGAGATGCTCCTTGACCTTGATTGTTGACTTGCTTCCATAGATGATAATTTCTTTAAAGCTCTTATATGAAGAAGGTAAAGAACACAGTAATAAAAGTGCTTGATTCTCATCTTCTATCTTAACCTCTCTCTTATCTAGATCATTGATAATAGAGGAGAATTCTGAAATGTGAGACTTAATAGGTGTATCTTTATGTATGCAGAGAAGAAAGAGACGATGCTTCAGAATCAACTGATTCACCAACGACTTCTTCAGATAGCGGTTCTGAAGTCACTTCCACAACGAGGATGCTGTTTTCTCCATAGAAAACTCATCTAACACTTCGTCCGACAAGAAAAGCTGAATAGCCGTTAAGGCTTTCTCATCCAAATCCTGCCAAGTTTCTTCCTTCATGTCTTGAGATTTTTTCTTCCTCTCGAGAAGTGTTTTCTTCAACCCGCTCTGGGTAAGAATGACCTCCATCCTAATCTGCCATCTGCTGAAATTGATGACACCACTGAACTTCTGAATATCGAACTTGATCGCATACGTCTTCAAGTTGACTTTGCTCTAATATTAATTGTTGGGAAGCAATCTGTATACTCTGATACTAAGTGTTGCGATTTCGGAGACGCTCTCACAACCGGATCGACTGGGGCGGCGCAGCGAAAACAAACCACAGGATCTACTAAGACAACGTGAAAAAGAGAAGAAGAAAATATTCTAAAATAGATAGAAAGCTAACACATAATATAACGTGATTCCACCGATCAAACAGATTGTGTGTACATCCACGGAAGGAAAGGAAGAAACTTTATTAAAACTTTGGGAGAGTACAATAAGAATTAGTTACACCTCATGCAGAGAAGATTACAAGCTCTTGATGGCCGCCAAGAACAGCGAACCCTTATGACTTCTCTCACGAATCCCTCACCTAGATGAATTACTCCCTTAGGAATTACAAATTCATTGGTATATATTAAAAGCCACCCCAAAGGGTTATTTATAGGCCATATAACTCTCCTAATCCTAAACAAACTTCATCTATATAAACAGTCACCGCCTTAAAATAAAGAAAACCCGAATCCAACTTGAATCCTGAAACAGATCCAAAAAGAAATCTGTCAGACCCGACATTAGTCGACTAGGCCAGGTACTAGTCGACTAATACCATGTATTTATCGACTTGGCCCAAGTACTAGTCGACTACTTTGGCAAGATTCGAGAACTCCAACTCTTTGTTGGCCAATCTAGTCGATTTTACAATGTATTAGTCGACTAATTCATGTAATTAATCGGCTATACCCAGTATTAGTTGATTGATAATATGCACAGCTCTCTTTGTGCACGTCTGTTTTTTGATCTCTGAAATTTTGTCTACTTTCATGACGTATTCATAAATCTTAACAACATGTACAACAATGATAATATTTATAAAACTAAAAAAAAAATACATAATTCAAATCTCACATTGGATGGTGGCTTTGAGGTTCAACCTTCAGGTATGATTAGGCCGTAGGTATCCTCAACATCAAGTAAAAAATTGGCATAAATGAGAGATAATATTATATATGAAGCTAGCTTACCCAAGAGCGATTCTTATAATAATAAGAGTGGAAGTTTCATGGAAGCAAGAATTCCATCCAAATTCGTACTGCCAAAGGAGAACATTCAGAATGATACTTTAATGAATAGAAAATATATCAACGTGAAAGTATTCAATGCTCCAAAACACGTAAGGTGTTGTGTTGTGTGTGCGTGTGTTGTTTGTTGGGGGGGGGGGGGGGGGGGGGGGGGGGGGGGGGGGGTGGGGGTGTGTGTGTGGGGTGTTGGGGGGGGGGGGGGGGGGGGTCTCATGTTTTTAAGAGAACTAAATCCTTTCTCATAATAAGACTTGAATCTTCTCCATTTCAATAAAGAAAATCCTAAAGAATGAAAGTGAAAAAGAAAACTTACCCCAATCCAGAGTAAATATATAAGTTGGAATGCATTCTGCAACAAAGAAAATAATAAATATAAAGCTTTTGACTCTCGTTAAATATATATATTAGTAACAAAATTTACCAAAATGTATATAGAAAAAAATAAATCAAGATTTAAGTGAAAGTTGAGGATCGAATTGATATTTTCCTGAAATAAAACTTATAAGAACAAAATACTGTAGATGCATAAAAAAAAAAAAGACATGCACTGACTCACAAAACCTTTTTATTAGCATTTCTTAAGCATGAGTTATACAAATATTTCATTACATCATTCAATTTGATATATACATATCAAGAAACAATTTTAGACCAAGGACAGATTACACCAACTAAAAAATGTTTCTACTCTGCTTAAATGAAGTATTGAAGGTGTACCTGAAATAATGTGAAATGAATGAGAAACAAAATTAGTTGAGGACGACCAAACCAAAAGTGATGGTCACTGACTTGCACAACAGGAATTCCTTGAACCACCACATGCCTCTCCTTGACTTCAAGAGCCATCTTTGTGATTGTAGCTTGCAGCTTTGTGCCAACTACCAAGATTATCTATAAATTTAAATGAAATATAAGTATCCATTTTTTTTTTGTTTTGGAAGTTAGAAAAATGTTTAGCTGAATCCTTACAATCATTGGCATGATAGATATCCACAGTAGGGTCTGCCATCCTGGAGGGAAAGAAGTTAATAATAGAGGGAACAAAAAAAGGGAAATGTTTTAATACGTGTAGGGTGTAACACGAGGGTTTATATATATTTATGAAAATACACTGTAGCATATCCATATCCATGATCCAGACAATTGATTATAATTTACATGTTCTAAAGCTCGTATGGATCAAATTTCATGTGAATTGAAAATTTCTAGTCTCTGTATCTCATGATCTCAAAATGAATGATCTGTAGAGGTCTTAAAAGCCGGGTTTTTTTGTTTGCTTGGTTCGTGAGCTAGAAAGTTTCAATTCACATGAAATTTGATCCATATGAGTTTTAAAATATGTAGATCATAATCAATGATTTGGATCATGAATATGGATGAGCTCCGGTGTATTTTCATAAGTGTATGTAAATTCTTATGTTACACTCTATGCGTATTAAACTTTTTCCAAAAAAATAAAAATTTATTTTTTTGTTTAAGCAAAGTACAACTCACCATTAACATTGAGAAGCAAGAAGAGCACAGCAGAAGCCCATAAAGAAGGGCTGTGCAGTCATAGAATAGACAAGTTACAATTCATAATACAAATAGATTTTAGCTTGAATTATAAAAGATTCAGTGTGGAATGTTGTATGTGTGTGTATGCATCTTTTAGAACATAATACATGAGATTTAAAACAAAATGACAAACATAAGAAGTGACTGAAGAGCTAAGGTGGAAGAAAATTAACTACATAAATACTTAAGCTATGACCTCGAACAAAATAGTTCATGAAGACTTTTTAGTGGCGCTTTAATAAAAATATATTAGAGAGTGGAAGTTAGAAAGAGGATTAGAATCTTAAAAAAAAAAAAAAAAACAAGATGAGTGAGAGAGAGAAAATTTAGAAAGAAATGCTATAAAGGTGGAGCAAAACTCAAAGATTAAGAAACATATATTAAATGCCCAAACTCTAAAAAGAAGTTCTGACTCTTATTGTAAGGTAGAATTGTTTATCTTACATTTTTTTTTTATTTACTAAATAATGTCATTAAGTTTCAGTTGCAGATTTTGAGTCAAAAAAGGTTTGGATGTTCCAAATTTCAAATTACAAAATTTTAGGTACCAATTTTGTAATTTATTCTTTTTACTATTGTTATTGGAATCCCTGTAGATTTACCTCTTGAGCAATATACGCAATTTGTACACTGAAGTATAACAAAAGAAATTTTTAAACCTAAGAAAATTCACTTATAAATATCAAACTTACGACAAGTTGATCAGTATTGAAGTTTTCACATGGCGTTTCAACAATGCTCAAGTGGTGGTGGAAATTGTTAGACGATCCGACTCGTAAATGTCTACACTTCGGTCTCAAAACTATCGCTACCCTACTAGATGGTGGTCAGATAGGTGTATCAACAAATCATCTACATCCCCGATCTGAAAGGGTATGATCACAGTTAAAGACATCTTTTCCGTTAGATCGGCTAAGAAAGTATATAATGGAAGAGGGACAAGTTTCTAGAAAGATAAATGGTGCTCGAGTGTCCCGTTGAGGAGGATATTCCCAAAGCTTTACTCTTGGGCTCAAGATCCCGCAGGACTAGTTCTTTCTCACTGGCCGCACTCTGACTGGGACATTAAGGTGCCACTCTCGAATCAAGAAGAGAAGGTCCAAAAAAGGGAAGAGCTCCTACAACTCCTGCCCGATAAATTTTCGTGTAACGTGACAGAAAAAGAGCGTCCGTCATGGGAGTGGGACCCTAAGCGAATTTTCACATGAAGAATGCGTACTTCAGGTTGAACAATGGGGGCCTCCGGTGCCCATATGCAAAGATTATCTGGAGCGCTAAAGTGCCACCAAAAATCAAGATTTTCATTTAGCTAGTCATCATTGAAGTCCTTCTCACCTGGGACAACCTTATGAAAAGAGGCTGAAATGGACCAAACATTTGTGGCATGTGTGTGGGGTATGAGGAAACCATCGATCACTTCTTCCTCCATTGCTCCTATGTCCGAAATATCTGGGAGAAGCTATGTATGTGCCTTAATCTAAGTATACCACAATTTCTCTCAACCTTGAAAACTTCTGGTCATCTTGGCGATACAACTCCTTTAATAAAACAGAAAGGGTTAGCTGAGATTCAACATCTATGATTGTTTTCTAGGGGATGTGGAGAGAATGGAACAATAAAATATTTGATGACGTGATCAGATCATCCGACCAAACTTTCTATATTTGCTTTTCGTTCTTCTCATCGACAGAATCTTCTCTCAAGTTCCTCTAGGAAGACAACAAGGAGAGATCTGCTCCAGACACAGACGGGGGAGGCCATCGACAACCTTTCAGACGACACTCGGGGGCAGACGAAGACTCAGATTTTATGTGACGGTATTGCATTGCTGTTTTTTGGCACTCTGGTTTCACAACCTGATTTTTTCTATAAGAGTAGTCTGTATTTTGTATCTTGACAGTTTTGATATTGTTTGCCCTTTCATGGTCGTTTTTACTATTTTTTGGTATATTTTGTTTCTCTTATGCCTGATGAGCGATTGGTCCCTTTGTGGAGGAACTATAGCATCTTATGGTTTGTGTGTTTTTGTGTTTCCATTAAAGGATTTTTAATGAAACACGGAGTTGAGTTGTGTGTGTGTGTGTGTGTTTGGGGGGGGGGGGGGGGGGGGGGGGGGGGGGGGGGGGGGGGGGTGGACATTCATTAGCCCACCGTTTTCTCTTTAAAAAAAAAAAACTGCAAGCTGTAAATTTTAAATCTTAAAAATACAACAATATACACCATAATTCTGTGAAGATATTAAAAGAAGAAACAACTTAAGACAAATGCAACAAGTCAGATGCTAAGCTTTCACCCTCAAATTGTTACATTGGCACAATATAAATTTATAAAGGAATGAGGATATTCTTTGGTACCTGATCCCAACTACCACCTTGAAGTCATCTTCGAGTGACCTTTTGATGTATTTTTGGAAATTGAACTTACTTCCAGGAGCTATATGAACCTACTTAAAAAAAAACTACAACAATCAATTTAACGAATTAATATTCAAATTTATATTTTATCTTTTATTATGAATACTTACAGAGATGAATCCATGCCTCATGGACAAGTAATCAGTTTTCCTGACTGATCTGAAAAATTGACGAAAAAAGCTTACCTTGAATAAGAAAAAGAAACAAAATGTCAAAGAGTATCCATATTATACGTATATACTTGATGAATGCATATTCCACATGAAAATACTAGCATCTAAATTTGATATGTCAAAAATCTATATAGTAAGCATATTGCATATCATTTTTTATAGAACAAGTTGGAGGTTACCCTCAAGCCTAACACACACATACCCTTCACAAATATCTACCCGAGAGATTCGAACCGGTGACCTCTGGGGAGCAAACCGAGGGCCTGACCGGTGGACCAACTTCGGGAGACGAGCATATTTAGTCTTTAAGTGAAGAGTTTCCAAAAATACAACCATGAAGATTATGGTTTGTGCTATATCAAATCTAAAATTTAGAAGGTGATAGTTTGTGTGAAGGTGAGTGTATATTTAAACTTGCAACTGAAATTCAGAGATTTACAAAATGACTTAACAAAAAATGGTATATTCTTACGAAATAGATGGAGACTTTTATCTTGTTCCACACACTTGTGTGTTGCTTCACAAAAGAGGTCTCGTGAGCAAATCTGAATCTTTTAGGATCTGCATTGAGTTTAAATGAAGTGAATAACATCAAGTAATGCATCGAATATGTAAGTACATTGATGATGGGGATGAGAGTTAGAAGGATGAACCATTAAAACTAACCTAACATGCACAAAAGTATAAAAAGCACTAACTTGATATGAGTCATATTATACAACAACACAATAATAGATTCCAAATAGTACATATGCATAATAATGACACCACAACTAATGTTGTGTTGATTGCATTTTCCATGCTTTGTGACAGTTAAAAAAAATATAAGGTTCATTGTTAATATCTAGGGTAAATTAAAGATAGGAACTTGTGGTTTCAAGATATCCCAAAATGTGCATAATTTTTTTTTTTTTTGTGTGTGTGTGTGTGTCTAATTGGGTACCTTCTGTTAGTTTTTTTAGTGGTGATTTTGAGCCCTCATTAACACTTTTTGTTCACAAACTATTTTTAAGACCAAATTATCTTTTTTTTTTTTAAATTTTCTTCTCTTCCTCTTAACCCATTCTCTCTCTCATCTCACTTAGCTCTCTCTCTTGTCGCACTTATCTCTCTAAAGCTCTCCTTTCTCCCTCTTTCAGCTCCCTTCCTCTCTCTCCGTGTTGCAACTGCTGTTGCTCCTATCGCCATCGTTGCAATCGCTATTGCTTCTGGGCTAATGCTGTTGTAGCTGCTAGGCTGTCGATGCTGGGTTGCTGGAGCTGCTGGGCTGTTGCCGATGACATAGCTAGGATGTTGAACAAGGAGGGTCACTTTCTCACTTTTAAAAAAATATATATTTTTCAATATTTAAAAGTAACTATATGCAAATGCAAAGTGATATTCAATAATATAAACATTGTAAATGACATTAACAATAATAATAATAATTTTTTTTCTAAGAGAAAGAATAAACTCTCAACCTCTAAGTGATTTTTTTTGAGAGAATGAGTGAGACTAAAGATTGAGAGAGAGTTGTTGGGTGTAGGGTTGCTAATCAAGTCGAATGATCTGAGCTTTAAGTTGTTCATGCTCTTTCAATTATTTAAATGAGTTTAAAATTTCAAGCTTGATTTGTTAAAATAAGCTCCAGCAAGCGCTCAACGAGTCTAAACTAGGTTTCGAGTTTTTTGAGCTATTTACTAATTTAAATAAATATTAGAAAATATATTTCACTTTTCCATGCGAACATAATATAAACTTTATTTTTATAAGGAACTAGCAATGGCAATTAGGAACAAATATTTTCTATTTAGGGATTAAGGGATTAGATTTGTTAATTTTATTTCTTTTTGGAAAAAAATATTATTATATTAGACTTATGACCGAATTAATATATTAGATGACACCACTAGAAAAGCAATTAAATTAATTCAAACCTATAAACCAAGCTTATAATAATTTATTGAGCCTTTATGAGCTGAGTTCGAATTGAGGCAAGCCTAGCCTATACGAGTCACAACTGAGTTGAGCTTTAATATAAGCCGATCAAGTTCAACAATGCTCACGCTTGTTCATTTATTCACCGAGCTTAAATTCTTATTGGTGTTTGGTCATTTAAGTTATTAAACGATAAATTATTAAATGATCATACATGAGTTTTTATCAAGGCGATCTCGTGTCGAGTCAAGTCTCAAGCTTCGAAGCCCATCATGCAGGTTTGAAATTATTGTGAGTCTCTAAGATTTTCTTTGAATTATTATCTTTGAGTTTGATCTATAGGAATTAAGAGGGGCACAACTATAATTACAGAGAGTATTTGAATGGGGCTGGGGGGTCACGTGACCCCCTTGTGCCATTGATTGTTGCTCATGCTGCTGCTCGTTGCAGCCGCTGCTATGTCTACGATTTTCTCCACCTTGTAAAGAGAGCGAAGGAGGATGGGTTAAGACTTGAGATAGAACGAATAGATAGAAAGAGAGAATGGGTTCCCTTTCACACACACACACACACAGAGAGAGAGAGGGGGGGGGGAGAGAGAGAGAGAGAGAGAGAGAGAGAGAGAGAGAGAGATTCGTGGGTTCCGTTTGAAAAGAAATGAGAGTTGGTGTTAAGGGATGAAGGAAGGGCAATTTGGTCTCAAAAATTCTTAGAGGTCACTTTTGATGGAGAACAAATGTTTCCGCCCAAAAAATGAGGAAGGCACCCCACAAAATATTACAAGTGTGTCATTATTTTTTTTTACATTTTCACCTTGGTGAAAAGTCCAACATACTCCTTTCTTCTTCCTTCTCCTTCCTCCCCTCCTCCCTAGCATCCCCTCATCCCCCTTCCCGGCCTCCCCCTCCCCCCATCTTCCACTCCTCCTCCCCTCCCCTTCTCCTTGGCTCCCCTCCCCCTCCCCGGTCTCCCCTTCCCCCCGATCTCCCCTCCTCCTCCTTCTCCCCCTCCCCCTGCCCCCTCCCCCCAACCCCCTCGCCCACCCAACCCTCTGGTCCGGCTTGTTCTGCCAGATGCCATTTTGACATTTTGACATTTTGACCGGGGGTGTTCACCGGTGAGAGATGGGCAAGATCGGGCGGGGGGGGGGGGGGGGGGGGTCACCAACGAAGGTGGGAGGGGAGGAGGAGAAGAAGATGCCATTTTGACATTTTTGAAGAAAGGGGAGATTTCATCAATTTGAGGGATGCCTTCAACATTGGGGTGCCATCATCACTTTTTGGGTGAAAATATCCGCTCTCCTTCCGAAGCGGCCATCTAACGGAAATATTAAGAAACTAACGAAAGTGGGCTCGTAGGTATCTGTTCTATAAAAAAAAAAAAAACAAAATTTAATACCCAATTTGAGTCCCCATAAAACCACTTGTAATTATCTTGTAATTTGTCTATATTGAAGTGCCATTCATTTCTTTTTAGGGCATGTTTGTTTCGTTGCAAAACGTCGCAAGTCGTAAGTCGTAAAATGAGAATGGAAAAAGTGAACTGTAACAGAGAAAATATATTGTGTTTTACGGTGTTTGGTTGATAAAGTGAAGTGTAAATGGAAAAGTATATTGTGTTTTACGGTGTTTGGTTGATAAAGTGAAAGTGTAAATGGTAAAGTATATTGTGTTTTACGGTGTTTGGTTGGTAATGTAAAATTGTAAGTGGAAAAGTTGACCACAAAATTAACTGTAGCAGTGATTTAAATATTATAAATACTATTAAATTAAATCTACTATTGCAAATTAAATTGTATTAATAAATTTGAGATAAAAAAATTAATAATCTTAATATTTTATTTATAACAATAATATTAATAAAATATTAGTATAAATAGTAAAATATTACTAAAATATTAACTAAATAAATAATATAAAATTTTAAGAAAATCTAAAGAACATTAATAAAAGTTTAAGAATACTAATAAAATATAAATATTAAAAAATCTTACAAAAATAATAAAATATAGTTATAATATTATAATATTAAAAATACTTGAAAATTATTATAATATAAATTTTATTATAATATTAAAAAATCTTACAAAAATAATAAAATATAGTTATAATATTATAATATTAAAAATACTTGAAAATTATTATAATATAAATTTTATTATAATATTATTGTAATATTATAGAAATATAAAATTAACAAAGTAAAATATAATTATAATTTAATAATAAATTATCATTATAGTATTATTATATTGAATTATTATTACAATATTAACATAATAAAATATTAATATAATAATAAAATATATTATGATATTAATAAAGTAATTTTTTATATTAAAAAATAAATAATTAAATATATAATAATTTTATATTAAAGTATAATATTGTTATATTAATAAAATATTAACTCTAAATAAAATAATAAAAAATGGAATAAGTTAATAAAATAATAAAGTATTAAATAAAATAGTAAATAAAAATAGTAAATTAAATATTAAAATATTAAATATTAAAACAATATTAAAAACAATACAAAAAATTAAAGATTAAAAATATAAAATAATTAAATAATTAAAAAGAAATTGAACACTATTTAAAATATTAAATATTTAATAATATTAAATTATATATTGATTATCAAGTACCTGTTTTGAACTGTAAGTGTACTACAAGTGAGAGTTACATGACCACAAAATTAACTGTAGCAACTGCAAGTGAAAAAATATGAGTGTAAAAGTGATATTTATATGACCACAAATTTAACTGTAGCAACTGCAAATGGGAAAAGAAGAGTTGCATTTTGCAACTTGTTTTTCAGCGAAACAAACAACGAAAAATGGAAAAGAAGTTTTACGACTTGCGTTTTGCGGCGTTTTGCGGCGAAACAAACACGCCCTTAATATCCAAAGTTACGAGAGATTGATTGATAAGGTATGTGTTGGCTATTCATGTAGGGCCGACTTGTCAAGAGACTCTAGACATACATCTAACCCTAAAAATATTTATTTTATCTTCTATCTTGTATGTTATCTATTATAGAGGAGTTTCTTAATTGTGCGATCCACATGGATACAAGCATGGTATTGACCCACGTTAAATGTTGATATATTTTCTTTGTCCTACTTCTTAATTTTGTTGTTATTGTTTATTCTTATATTTATTATGCTACCAAGCAAAACGTTTTCGATGTGCAGTATGTTGCGCTCGCGCTATCTTTGACAACAACCAATGAGAAATTTCAAACAGATAGAAAGGGATGCAGCCGAGAAGTACCCAAAAGATAAGAACAAAAAAGTCACAGCAAGATAGAAAGCAAATACAATATTTAATGAGGTTCGGCAATTTGCCTACGTCCTCGGGGCAAGGGAGAGAGAGATCTTATTGATTCAGCAATCAAGTACAAATATTTCTAGAGATACAATTCATGAGGGGGCTCTACCCCCTATATTTATAGCCAGAGAGTCCTAGGGTTTTAGGAAACCATAATTGGATTTGACTTCAAAACAGAAAAAAGTCCGAATTCGAACAGGAGAGCAAATTCGCCTGTCGGTGCGGTCCCTCGGTCGACTGGGATCAACAGAGAGCCAAACTGTGCCAGTATGTCGACCGTGCCGGTCGATCGTTCCTCTTGCCATGGTCGACCGGGTGATCGATAGGGCTGCACCTATGCACCTCGTGCATGCTGGCCGACCGGGCGGTCGACTGGGCTCTGTTCTGGTACATGCTGCAGACTGTCTCCTCGCTCCTTCTGGATTCTGATCTCTGCGCTATCTTTCCCAATGAGTTTAAAAAACTCTTTCGATGTATTTTATCTCCTTTATCTCCTCTCTCTGTAATTCTCCACCTCGGTAAAGATTTTTCAAATTTGAGCCGAACTCCAATGAATATATGGTGAAATCGATACACGATCTCGGCGAAAATCGACACATGATCTCAGCTTGGGCGCTCCGGGCGAAATCGACACATTATCTCGGTGAAATCGACACATGATCTCGACTTAGCCAATGGACTAAAAACGAATCGTCATCACATATACAATTGATTTCCAATGATCACACCTGATCCAAATTGAGTTTGTCGTTGCCATTATCAACTCTCTCCAAACTCCAATATTAATTGTATTGATTCCAAATTTCAGCTCAGCTATCCAAACGGAATGCACCATTCATGCCTTCCCATCACTCCACTGAAGAGAAACAACACCATATGAGCCGACTGACGAACGTGTCTACAACTTAGCAACTGAATTGAATACCATTCTAAATGACCTCAGTAAGAACCCAATATGAGCCAACATTGACTCTCCAACTGACTGTCTCTCCAGTCCAAATTCTTCAAGACGGTCCAACCAAATCTGAATAGAGCACACCAAATACCATCGGCTCAACAAACTAGATACACACCCCCTTATGCAAGCTCAACTATATTCTCACCAGAAGATCAAATATTCATCGAAATCACAACACTTTACCTCTACGTGAAGTCCAACTCTTCACCTCTATGTGAAGTCCAAATCAGTTTCCACTGCCAATTCTCGAGAACTCAAATACACCAAATAGCTTATACGAGTTGTATCACTAAACGGCTGCACTTATGTGGCTGCCTACGTATCTTACACAAGGGATCAAGTCAATCATAGTTCATTAAACGAGCTCCACTGAGTTCAAGCAACTATGACTAGATCTTCAGCAGCGAACCAAACTGACTGAGTCATATGAGCCTCCTTACTAATACCGTCATGGAGAACAACGGCATTCAATTTATCATGGTTACCAACTTGAGATTCATGCTTCTTCACCCACCCTCGTAGATTTATCTTGGTTCCAATGGCTGCAAATAATTTGACAATCTCATCAATGACTTCAACCTGTTCAACATCAAAACTGGCTATATGATCTCTACCCGGTGTCACATCCGATGGAGTTCTTATTGATACCATACCAACTGGAGTTGGTGGAGTAGCATCAACCTCCACCCGCTATGATACATCCTTGGTCTTCAATCTCTCCACCTGCTGAGAGATGGTAGGCTTCAACAATGAAGTCTCATCAAATGTGACATGCTGACTGATTGGTCGCTAATGTTGCACATTTAGTATCATATTTCCATACTTATTATAGAATAAAATCTGCATTGTTCTAATTAAATGTTAATTTATTTGCAGGCCCATTCCTTAAGGAGAGTGAAGAGAAATGAGCCCAAAAGCCCACCAAACTCTGAATTAAATCAGAATTAATTTGAACTCAGTGAATTAGGGCAAAATCAAGAGGTTGAAAACCAGTTGAGAAGAATCCTCTCAGAATCGATCGGTTGAAGCAAAGATCAACGGCCATTTCTTCAAAATCTCGGAGCTAAACAGTAAATCTAACCCAAGATAAAGACAGAACGAGATGCTGGGAAGACCCACCAACAGGGTGTGGCCACCTGGCCACACCCTGGCCGCCGCGTTTCCGCGGCTTGGTTAGCAAGTTAGGGGGAGCGTTTGCTCCCCCAATCTTCCCGGGATCCTATAGGTTGGGTTTTTGCCTATAAAAAGGCAGTATTTATACTGAAAAGAGGACGACCATGCAGAGATAGGATTTAGCCAAGTTTTCCATTTCTTAGTGTAGGTTTTCTTTTTCTTTTTCATATAATTTTAGTTTTCATTTATGTAATTCAGAGGAGATCAGACTTTCATAGAAGAATAAGAATGAAGCTTGTGCTGAGAGTGACACCGGTGTAAGGTTTCTTTCTTTTCTTTTATCGTTATGAAATCAAATCTGTATTCTCTTTGTATGTACTTCGTTTTAGTTTTCTTCTTCTTCTTCTTTTCTACTTCACTCTTCTTTTGGTACAATTGTCTTCCAAGTGAGTCTAAAAGCATCGAAAGAGCCTTGCCTTTGCGAGTGCCACCGATAACTCATGACGATGGATGTGAGTCTTTCTGTATCATTTCATGCTTGAGTTGTCTTGATGATGTAATGTGGAAGAGACCAATAATCAACTCTTATGGGCTATGCGTTGATTGCCTCCATTTCAAGGTAACATCTTCGCTAAAGACTCAAGGTAAGCTTTTGGTAAAAAGAAGGTAAGTAATTATTTTTCTTTCTTTTCTTTTATTTCTGTAGATTAAATCACCAACATCACATCTTCCAAATCTTTCTTTTCCAATTCATTTGTACATAGTCGTTTTCTGATTTTCTCCACTTTCTCATTCTACCGTTTCTTTCTAACTTTAACTTATAACTCTTTTTCATTTTCATAACTTAAAACAAAGAAGAACCTTCGTTTTTCTTCATAAAGATTTCAATAAAAAAAACCTTGAACGCTTCTATCGCAAACCCTCCTTGTGGATCACGACCCTCATAGCCACTTGCTATAGCGGTAAGAATTAAGCACTTGCACATCTCCATGTTGAAGTTCTGAAATACTGTATTTTGTGTGCAGGTAAAGCTTCAATCAAATTTTGGCGCCGTTGCCGGGGAGGGTAACGGTTTTTATTGAATTTTTGAACTAAAACGAATTTTTCTTCTTTGTTGCAGGTTACAGGGCAGGAAAAGCAGGAAAAAAAGATTGCAGTAACATATAAGTGGTCTTGGGCCTCTGCTGTAGAAAGCAGAGAGCAAGTACCCTCTGAATTGCCGCGTTTGCTCGGCCTTGGCCACGTTTCCGCGGCAAGGAAGAGTTCACTACTAACTATTTTTTTTGCAAGGCTGCTTGTTTTGCAAAATTATAGTTTTCTGCAAACTTTATTTCTTATATGCCATCACCAGAAGCCTGCTAATAAACCAACAGTAAAACATTTGTTGAAAAAGTTAAAAAAATTGATTAGACGTTTGCATTTTAGGCACGTGTCTTTTCAATTCATTTACTTTACTGTTGAAGAGTGCTGGAGC
Organism: Agave tequilana; assembly: GCA_038442645.1. Classification (NCBI taxonomy): domain Eukaryota; kingdom Viridiplantae; phylum Streptophyta; class Magnoliopsida; order Asparagales; family Asparagaceae; genus Agave; species Agave tequilana. The sequence goes on along the minus strand of JAVJIF010001563.1, from coordinate 31,579 downwards.
AAGGTACGTTCCATTGCATGTAGAATAGGACTCATCTCTTGGTTGATTTATATCGTTTTGAGTGAATCTTGTTTACATATCTTGTACACTTGCACAAACTGATCTTAAGGGCACCACCCCATAACAAGATAAGGTGGGGATTTAATCACCCTTCCTTGGCCCAAAAATCAGATTCCAAGCACTCACTAACCCGAGCCTAACTAAAAATGAGTAGACGTTGGCCCTAGGGACATCTCGGACTCAATTAGGAGATTATCCTAAGGGGGAAAGGTGTTGGAATTTGACTCCTACCAAATCAGTGTCTAGGAAAGGGATTAAGGGCCGAAAGCCCGAAGGTTGGTGGTTATTTAATTAAGGAACATCTTTGACGGAAAACCTCCCACCAATCTTGCCCTGACCTGGCTGATTAGCTTGTGGTCAAAGTCTGCATTATACCTCCCGTTGACAGTTTAACCAGTTAGGAGTCGTCTAGGTCATAGGTCTACCCTAACTTAGTTTAGAATTTTTTCTTTTTATTTGTTTGCTTATTTGTTTATTTTTCTTTGTTTGTATTCTATTGTGTGATATGGCTTATAATAACAATTTTTCTACTTTTAATAGTAATCCATATTACACATCGACCTCATTTTCGGATATTACCAACCCAGCATATCATAACTTTAACCAACCTAGTGTGCCGGATTGGTCTTATCCGAATCAATATAACCCATGTCCCCAATCTTATAACCATAATTTCCATGATAATTTCAACTCTTCACAGAGTCAATGGGGATTCACCTCCCCCGAGTCCAATTTTCAACCAACTTGTCCTCCTTATCCACCTTGTCCACAATATTTTCAAGATTCATACTCAGCTCCACCAGTCCAAAATAGAAGACCATCAATTTTGGAAATGAGTATGCGTGAGTCCAAACAAAAATCCCAAAATCTAATGGACTCACAATTTCATCACCAATTCCAAAACAACACTTCATCTTTTCAACAAGACGATGAACCCATCAACTATGAAAAGATGCTTGAAGCCATGACTCAGGCTCAAAACGCTCGTAATCGTGACATAGATATGATGGTCAAAACTCTACGTTCTAACCGTTTGACCAGTTCTGATGTCACTAACCATTCTGTTCGAGCCGAAGAGTCATGTTGTTTTGGAAATCAAGGTTCCATTTCAGAACAATCATTTGAACTTGCCCAAACTCCAAATTTTGAAAAGAATATTGACAGTTTGGCAAGTTATCCTTTTCCTGAAATCGAACTTGAAAATGAATATGATCATGAACCTCAACTTAGTGATTCAATTTTACTTCCTGATTCAATAATGACTCCGGTGTCTTCACCTGATTTCAATCTTTTCCCCAAGTCAACATTGGATCCTGTGCCTATTCATCATGAAATTGAATCACGCATCTTTGAGGATCATATTGAACTTGACCAATTTTACACTTTTGAAAATCCTATTGACAAATTGGCAAGTTCTCATTTTTATGACATTGAACTCAATGAGAAATGTGACCTAGATTCTCAAATCTGTGATCCAGTTCAAACTCCCGAATCAATATTGACTCCTGCTTTGTTACCCGACTTGAGTAATATTTTAGAGTCAGTTTTGATTCCCATGCCTATCATTCTTGAACTTGAATTACCAATATTAAGTCACATTCCATTGTTGGAAAATAAATGTGGACTTGAGTTTCAACTTCTTGACTTGGACCCACTTCCTGAACCAATTTCGACTCTGAACTTTTACTTGACTTAAGTCACCTTCCTGAGTCGGTGTTAGTTCCTGTACTTCTTGAGTCCAAGTCAATCATTCTATCTTTTCACACTCCATTCTGGGACGAGGTGGTTGACAAATTTGACTCTGAAATTAGTTATGAAATTTGAAAATTAGATGGGGTTAAATTTTTAATAAAAATCCTTCATAGATACATCATTTTAATGGGTTATATTAAAGAGATTTTTGGTGGGTTCCTCTGAACTCCACAACAAGTTGATTGGGCCGTATTTCGTGGACCAATCAGACCACCACCAGAACCACCACCTTAAGGTAACATTTTCCTTCCCTTTCTTTTTTTTTTGATGCATCTATGCATTAATTCATACATTGAGGACAATGCATGAGATAGGTGTGGGGGAGGGTCTAACATAACTTAGGTTTAAGTTTTTTCTTTTATTTAAAAAAAAAAGAAAATAAAATTAACATTTTCTTTACTTTTAAAAAAACTTTTTGAAAATAGAAACAATATTTTGACATATTTTTTGTAAGAAATTAAGTCAATTTTAAGGAATAGGAAAATCAAAATTAGGATTTCTTAAATTTGGTCAAAATAAGATTATTTGTTTGATTTTAGGGTTAGGAAGAAAATTTGTCAAAGTAATTTAATCTTGATCTTTACCTTGATGAAATATGCACACTTCATACACTTACACACTTAGGGTTCAAAAACAAAGATTCTTATGCCTTAAAAAAAAAAAGAAAATAAACAAATCTAATTATTGATTAGCTAGGTGCTTTGGCCTAAGCAAGCCTTAGTATTTATGCGAAAGATGATTAGATAAGTTTGAAAAGAAAAAAATATATATAAAATCCTCTGATTAAGCTGGGTATTTGTGCCTAATAAAGTATAAGTATTCACGCCTAAAAGAGATTCAAATAATAAAATCCTTAGTTTTGTGGCCTTATTTGCTTGAGTCCTTAAGTCCTTGGGGTGTTTTCTCATCTGGTGCCCTAAGACCGTTTGGTTTGGGAGTCATCGATTAAAGGCTCGTTACATGGGCAGATTAGAAAGCCTAATAGAACTAAGGAATAATACCACAATATATATATATATATATATATATATATATATATATATATATATATATATATATATATATATATATATATATATATATATATATATATATATATATATATAAGGCATAAGAGTTAGAATTAATGAACCCTTAGTCAAAATTTTCACAGTCACAAGGTGCATATGACTCAGGGTAAAGTAATAGACTAGATGGGAAGTACAATTTGACTCCTTACTTTGATTGATAACAAATTTTTGAATAGAGACTAAGTTTAGGAATGAAAAATTCAGTCTTCCTATAACTTATAGATTGCTTAAATCTTACAATTATATTTCAAATATTTTTCTCTTTCAAAATGTTTTTCGAAAATACTAACTCTTTATTTCTCTTTCTTTATGGATTTTGTGGGTGCAATCCGCTGAAAACCCTCACGAGACAAAACTCGTCCTCTAGGGGAAACCTAGAGGTTTAACGGCTTGTTGCACATGCTCAGTGCAATCGCGTGACCTGCGAAAGTGGTCTAATAATCCTTAGTATAGTTTAATTGTTTTGCTCGAGGATGAGCAAAAGATAGGTATGGGGGTGTGATTGGTCGCTAATGTTGCACATTTAGTATCATATTTTCATACTTATTATAGAATAAAATCTGCATTGTCCTAATTAAATTTTAATTTATTTACAGGCCCATTCCTTAAGGAGAGTGAAGAGAAATGAGCCCAAAAGCCCACCAAATTCTAAATTAAATCAGAATTAATTCGAACTCAGTGAATCAGGGCAAAATCAAGAGGTTGAAAACCTGTTGAAAAGAATCCTCTCAGAATCGATCGGTTGAAGCAAAGATCAAAGACCATTTCTTCAAAATCTCGGAGCTAAACTGCAAATCCAACCCAAGATAAAGACAGAACGAGATGCCGGGAAGACCCACCAACAGGGTGTGGCCACCTGGCCACACCCTGGCCGCGAAAACGCGTCCAAAGCCGCGTTTCCACGGCTTGGTTAGCAAGTTAGGGGGAGCGTTTGCTCCCCCAATCTTCCCGGGATCCTGTAGGTTGGGTTTTTGCCTATAAAAAGGCAGTATTTGCACTAAAAAGAGGACGACCATGCAGAGATAGGATTTAGCCAAGTTTTTCATTTCTTAGTGTAGGTTTTTCTTTTTCTTTTTTATGTAATTTTAGTTTTCATTTATGTAATTCAGAGGAGATCAGACTTTCATAGAAGAACAAGAATGAAGCTTGTGCTGAGAGTGACGCCGGTGTAAGGTTTCTTTCTTTTCTTTTATTGTTATGAAATCAAATCTGTATTCTCTCTTTGTATGTACTTCGTTTTAGTTTTCTTCTTCTTCTTCTTTTCTACTTCACTCTTCTTTTGGTACAATTGTCTTCCAAGTGATCTAAAAGCATCGAAAGAGCCTTGCCTTTACGAGTGCCACCGATAACTCATGACGATGGATGTGAGTCTTTCTGTATCATTTCATGCTTGAGTTGTCTTGATGATGTAATGTGGAAGAGACCAATAATCAACTCTTATGGGCTATGCGCTGATTGCCTCCATTTCAAGGTAACATCTTCGCTAAAGACTCAAGGTAAGCTTTTGGTAAAAAGAAGGTAAGTAATTATTTTTCTTTCTTTTCTTTTATTTCTGTAGATTAAATCACCAACACCACATCTTTCAAATCTTTCTTTTCTAATTCATTTATACATAGTCGTTTCTGATTTTCTCCACCTTCTCATTCTACCGTTTTCTTTCTAACTTTAACCTATAACTCTTTTTCATAACTTAAAACAAAGAAGAACCTTCGTTTTTCTTCACAAAGATTTCAATAAAAAAAAAACCTTGAACGCTTCTATCGCAAACCCTCCTTGTGGATCACGACCCGCATAGCCACTTGCTTTAGCGGTAAGAATTGAGCACTTGCACATCTCCATGTTGAAGTTCTGAAATACTGTATTTTGTGTGCAGGTAAAGCTTCAATCACTGACTCAATACAATTTCTTATTTTCAAGGTCATAATTTGTAGCCTTTCATATTTCATTTGACGTCCAAAAATACAAACTTCTTTGCTCGCGGATTTACCATTCTATTTTTGGCACTAAAGTAGGCCGAAATTTTAAATACCAGTAGCAAATCATGATCTTGAGCAGGTTTTCTAAACCAAACTTCCAGAGGAGTTTTGCCTCCTATTACAGTCGATGACAATTCATTTATGAGATGTCTAGCATACACAGTCGCCTCAGCCCAAACCAATTTGTCTAATCGTGCATTAGTGATTAGTCTACGATTCTGTATTATTATATCGTATTTTCCTACTGATTTATGAATAAAATATCGGTCTAAACCGTGTTTTGATCTCTCTTGTAGATAAATCAGGAGTTTAAGGGCAAATGGGTAATAAGAGCTTAATTAAACCCATTTTAGGGTAATTAAATCCACAATTCTTGGAGACCAAGCAAGGGAATTTCTAGAAGATGCATTGAACCTAGACTTTTGCGCACGTCAGACGAAGATCCAGACGAATATACCCGAATTGGAGCATATCTAGAAGGTCCCCGAAGCGTCGCGCATCTCCGCACCAAAACCAGGGACCTAGGTCCCTGGTATTGTCGCGTTTCGTCCCTGGTATTGTCGCGAAAATGCGGCTATTAACGCGGCAATAGCCGCGTTTTCGCAGCAATCTGGTGGGGCCACGTGTTGATCTTCGACGCGTGGCCTTGTCTCCTCTTCTGGAACCTACCTTTGCCTATAAATACTGCAGGGTTTGGCTGAAATGAAGTAGTTTTTGATTTTAGGCTAGGGTTTCTATCTTTAGTGTAGTGTAGGTGTTCTTCCTTTCTTGTATTTTGTATTTTTATTTCGTTTTTAGATCTTGTAGTAGGGCTGAGAGATTCAGAGAGAGATAGAGAGGGATTGATGTAATAGATGGTTACAATCTATGTAAAGGTGCCTCCTTTCTTCTCCATTGTAATTTTCTCCATCTTCTACATGATGTTTAGCTAATTTCTTCTTCTCATGGCAATCTAACTACTAACCACTAACCATCTAACCACTTACTTGATAATCCACATGAATCTAATAGCCTCTACAAGGCCTTGCTCTTGCAAGAGCCATTGATGGCTCATGATGATGGATTCTAACATTCTAACATTTCTAACACCTAACCCACTAACTTGCTAACTTGCAATGCTAACTTTATTTCATGCTCACCTCTAACTGATTTTGATGATTTAATAGTAGCTTGCAACTTGTTATGTGGTATGGATGTGTTGTTTAAATGTAGAAGAATAATCTTATGGGCCATGCTCTGTATCGTCTCTTGAAGCCAAGGATTAGTGATGGTCAAGGATCCATGTGAGGCAACTATCACTAAGAGGTTAGCATGGTTAGTGGAGCAATTAGTAGTTAGTAGCCATGAGTTTATTTTATCTTGTTTTAAAAACAATTTTCAAAACTCTTTTATCATTTTCCCATTGTTGTTTTCACCGCTTTCTTAGTTCGTCTTTGTTTCATTTTCTATTTTGTTTTCCAAACCACTTCTCTTTTATTTTACATTATTTTTATCGCCTTCTCCACCTACCACATGCTTGATTTCCTTTCCTTTTCTTTTTCTAATTCTTTAACAAAGAAAACTTGTTAACAACCGACGTGAATAAGAACTGTTAATGTTTCTATCGCCTCCCGTCCCTGTGGATTCGACCCGTTGAGCCAATGCTATAACGGAAGTATCGAGGGAATATTAGCACATACGCTTTTACATTGATTTCATAAAACACACGTTTTTAGGTGCTCGTTCCGTCCCGATCAAAATTTTGGCGCCGTTGCCGGGGATGGGAATATTTTGATTTCACATTTTTGTTAACATTTTCTTCTCTGTTTTGGTGTGCAAGACAATCTTTACAGGTGCTTAACATCGTGGAATAAACACTAGTTTTGCATCTCCCTGCTCTAGAAAGCAGGGACCCAGCTTCTCAAGAAAAGCCGAGCAAACGCGATATTTATCGCGCAAACGCGGCTATTTTATGATCATTGTGTATCTTGTTGTGCTGGGCTGTATTCATTGAAATAGCTAGTGGATCTGTACTATTACTTTCCTGCTTTAATTGCCTACACACTGCCATAACTAAAGAATTAAAATACGGTATTTGGACGCTTTTAAAACGGTTTAGACATTTGCATTTAGGCACGTGTCAATTCAATTCCAATATACTATATTTTTGTTCTGTTGTTGTGATGTGGACTGAGGTGTACATATGGTATTGAATATAGCATAGGACAAATACGTGGGTGATTTACTCGCTTTTTGTGTTATATTCTTGTCTATATTGCATACTTGCACGAATTGAACTTAAGGGCAAAACCATACAAGATAAGGTGGGGATTTCATCACCCTTCCTTGGCCCAAAAATCACCTCCCCACTCACACAACCCAAGCCCTAATAAAAATTGATAGACGTTGGCCCCTAGGGACATCTCGGACTCATTAAGAGATTGATCGAGGGTGGAACTTGTTTTAATCTTACTCTTGTAAAATCAGTGTCTAAGGTTGGGGATTAAGAGGTTACGCCTCGAATATATCGTGGTTTGGCGTAATTAAGGCCCGTTGCTTACACACGGATACCTCTCACCATATTTTGCCCCTACCTGGCCGATTAGCTTGTGGCCGGATTCGAGCAACAACCTCCCCTGGGTAATCGACCAGTTAGGAGTCGTCTAGTTCTAGGTCAACACTAGTATAGGCTTGGTTTTGATTTTCTTTTCTTTTTGTTTGTTGTTTGATTTTTCTTTTTTATTTGTGACTGTTTGTGAAATAGAATTCAATAATAACAATTCTTTCAATCCTAATATGAATTCATATTTTATACCGACCCCATTTGTTTCAGATAATTCTAACCCGGGTTTTTACAATAAGAACTAACCAAATACACCGGGTTGGCCTTATCCGAATCAATACAACCCATACCCTCATTCTTATAACTATAATTTCCAAAATAATTTCAATTCTTCACAGAGTCAATGGGGATTCACCTCCCCCGAGTCCAATTTTTCACACCTTGTCCATAATTTTCACAATTTCACAATCTCCATTCCCCAATTTTGCTTCCTATACTCCTTTTCCTGGACCTCCCATTGAAGAAAAATCTGAGTTAGAAAAGAGTATAGAAGCCAACTTGCAAGAGGCCGAGCGACAATATCAGAAAATGTTGTCCTCTCTAATTCCACAATATTTTCAAGAGTCTTACTCAGTTTCACCTATTCAAAATGAACAACCATCTGCCCTGAAACCGAGTAAGAAACTCTTGTGTGAGTCCAAGCTTCAATCTCAAAACATTTTGGACTCACATTCTTCACAAAATTTCTAAAATGAAGATTCTTATACTCCCTTTCTGGACCATCCACTTAAAGAAAAATCAAGTCTAGAAAAGAGTATAGAAACCTTACAGAAGTCAGCCTTACAATTTCAAAAATCTTCTTCTCAGTCTATTAATAGGTTGGAAACACAATTGAGTCAATTGGTCAACATTTATAAGAATGAGAAAACTCTCTCTTATCAACCTTTGACCAATCCAAATATCTTTAACTCTATCAATTTGACTCATGACTCTTGTTGTTTTGAAATTCAAGATTCCTACACTCCTTTTCTAGAACAACCACTTGAAGATACATCACATCTAGAAAAACGTATAAAAATCTTGCAGGAGTCCGCACTACAATTTCAAAAATCTTCTGCCCAGTCTATCAATAGGTTGAAAACACAATTGAGTCAATTGGTTAGCATTTATAAGAATGAGGAAACTCTATCTTATCAACCTTTAACCAATTCAGCTATCCCTAACTCTATTGATCTGACCCAGGACTCTTGTTATTCTAGAAACCAAGATTCAATTTCAGCACACCCATCTGATCTTGTCCAAACTTCAAATGTTAAAAACCCCATTGATATTTGGCAAGTTATCCTTTTCCTGAAATTGAACTTGAGCATGAATATAATCCTGAACTTTCACTTGGTAATTCAATTTCACTTCTTGATTCAATATTGACTGAGGTGTTTTTACCTGATTTCAGGCCTTTTCCCGAGTCAGTATTGGATCCAGTACCAGTCCATTGTGAAATTGAATTACCAATCTTTTATGATCATTATATTGAACTTGACCAATTTCATACTTTTGAAAGTCCCATTGATAAATTGGCAAGTTCTCATTTTTATGGAATTAAAATCAATGTGGAATGTGACCTAGATTCTCAGATTTGTGATCCAGTTAAAATTCCTGAATCAATATTGACTCCTATTTTGTTACCTAATTTGAGCAACCTTTTAGAGTCAGTTTTGATTCCCATACCTGTCATTCTTGAACTTGAATCACCAATCTTAGAAAGTCACATTCTATTGTGGGGAAATGAATGTAGAATAGGATTTCACTTTCTTGATTTGGACCCGATTCCTGAACCAATGTGAACTCCTGAGCCTTTACTGACTTAAGTCAAATTCCTGAGTCAGCATTAGTTCCTGTACTTCCTGAGTCCGAATCAATTATTTCATCTTTTTATGCTTCATTTTGGGACAAAGGTGACGAAAATAATGACTCCGAAATTATTTTGAAAATTTGAAAAATAGATAGGGTAAAACTTTTAATAAAAATCATAAATATATACATCATTTTAGTGGGTTGTATTATAGAGGTTTCTGGTGGGTTCCTCTGGACTCCACGCAAATTGGATTGGGCCGCATTTCGTGGACCAATCAGACCACCACCGGAACCACCACCTTGGGGTGATTTTCCCTTCCCTCTCAATTTGTTTCATGCATACATGCATCACGATGCATTGAGGATAATGCATGAGATAAGTGTGGGGGAGGGTTTACTAACATAGAGTTTTTTAGATTTCTTTCTTTTACACTTCTTTTAGGATATTCTTAGAATTTCTTTTGCATAGGAATTTTTCCTTTCTTTAAAAACTTTTTGAAACAAGAGACGATGTTTTGATCTATTTTTAAGAAAATTAAGATGATCTTAGAAATTAAGAAAACCTTAATTATGACATCTTAAACCCAGTTAAAATAATGGATCTTGTTTAAGATTATAGGCTAAGTAAGATAAATTGAAAAGATAATTTTATCTTGAATATTTTGCCTTAGATAATATACACTTCACACTTACACATTTTTGGATGGAAACAAAGACCTAAAATGCCATAAAACAAAAATAAATAAAAAGAAAAAATATATACGAAGGAAAAAATCACTTATTAAGCTGGATAATTATGCCTCAAGAAGTATGATTATTCACGCCCAACGATGGTCAAAAGAAACAAATAATCCCCCTTAGTTTTGTGGCCTTGTTACTCGAGTCCTTAAACCCGAGGGATGTTTTCTCATCTGGTGCCCTAAAACCGTCTGGTCTGGGAGTCATCGGTTAAAGGCTCGCTATATGAGTGAACTAGAAAGCCTAATGAAGCTAAGGGAAGAAAAAAGAAAAAAAGAAAAAAATATAAATATATATAAGAATAAATGGCTTGATGGTTAGAGTTGAAATCCCAGAAATCTTCACTATCACAAAGTGCAGATTATCTAGGTTTTATGAAGGATAAAATATTCAATCCAATTTTGAATTCTTACCTTAATTGAAGACAAGATCTTGCATATGGACTAAGTTTAAGGGAGAATATTTTTTGGTGGATTTATGATCTTAGATCGCTTATATTTTTGCAAAAATATTTCGTAAACTTGTCTCTCTTTCAAAATGTGTTTTCAAAATACTAACATTTGTCTTCTTTCTTTATGGATTTTGTGGGTGCAATCTGCTGAAAACCCTCAGGAGACAAAACTCCTCCTCTAGGGGTAACCTAGAGGTTTAACGGCTTGTTGCACACGCTCAGTACAATCGCGTCACCTGCGAAAGTGGTGTAATAACATATGTAGTATAGTTTTTCTTTTCTTATTTTATTCAGGACGAGCAAAAGATAAGTGTGGGAGTGTGATTAGTCTACGATTCTGCATTATTATATCGCATTTCCCTACCGATTTATGAATAAAATGTCGGTCTAAACTGTGTTTTGGTCTCTCTTGCAGAAAAATTAGGAGTTTAAGGGCAAATGGGTAATAAGAGCTTAATTAAACCCATTTTAGGGTAATTAAATCCGTAATTCTTGGAGACCAAGCAAGGAAATTTCTAGAAGATGCATAGAACCTTGACCTTTGCGCACGTCAGACGAAGATCCAGATGAATATACCCGAATTGGAGCATATCTAGAAGGTTCCCGAAGCGCCGCGCATCTCCGCACCAAAACCAGGTACCTAGGTCCCTGGTATTGCCGCGAAAACGCGACAATCTGTTGGGGCCACGCGTCGACCTTCGACGCGTGGCCTTGTCTCGTCTTCTGGAACCTACCTTTGCCTATAAATACTGCAGGGAAGCAGTTTTTGATTTTAGGTTAGGGTTTCTATCTTTAGTGTAGTTTAGTGTAGGTGTTCTTCATTTCTTTTATTTTATATTTTTATTTCGTTTTTAGATCTTGTAGTAGGGCTGAGAGATTCAGAGAGAGATAGAGAGGGATTGATGTAATAGATGGTGACAATCTATATAAAGGTGCCTCCTTTCTTCTCCATTGTAATTTTCTCCATCTTCTACATGATGTTTAGCTAATTTCTTCTTCTCATGAAAATCTAACTACTAACTACTAACCATCTAACCACTTACTTGATAATCCACATGAATCTAATAGCCTCTACAAGGCCTTGCTCTTGCAAGAGCCATTGATAACTCATGATAATGGATTTTAACATTCTAACATTTCTAACACCTAACCCACTAACTTGCTAACTTGCAATGCTAACTTTTTTTCATGCTCACCTCTAACTGGTTTTGATGATTTAATAGTACCTTGCAACTTGTTATGTGGTATGGATGTGTTGTTTGAATGTAGAAGAACAATCTTATGGGCCATGCTCTGTATCGTCTCTTGAAGTCAAGGATTAGTGATGGCCAAGGATCCATGTGAGGCAACTATCACTAAGAGGTTAGCATGGTTAGTTGAGCAATTAGTAGTTAGTAGCCATGAGTTTTATTTTATCTTATTTTAAAACAATTTTCAAAACTCTTTTATCATTTTCCCATTGTTGTTTTCACCGCTTTCTTAGTTCGTCTTTGTTTCATTTTCTATTTTGTTTTCCAAACTACTTCTCTTTTATTTTTACATCATTTTATCGCCTTCTCCACCTACCACATGCTTGATTTCCTTTTCTTTTCTTTTCTTTTTCTAATTCTTTAACAAAGAAGACTTGTTAACAACCGACATGAATAAGAACTGTTAATGCTTCTATCACCTCCCTTCTCTGTGGATTCGACCCGTTGAGCTAATGCTATAACGGAAGTATCGAGGGAACATTAGCACATACGCTTTTACATTGATTTCATAAAACACACGTTTTCAGGTGCTCGTTCCGCCCCGATCAGTTAGACAACAAATACTGAGCCTTCTCCAGCAAGAAACAATTGATTTCCTTAACCAACTTATGTATTCTATATGTGAAGTGAGTACCAATATCAGTGTTCTGGCCAAATTGTAGGAATTGATTCTTGTATATTTCAACATTACCAATTTGTAGCTCCTTAATTTTCTTACCGGTCTGCTTCTCCATCATATCCTTCCACTTCACCAACATACTTAGGGCTTCAAATCTTCATCTCATGGGATATATTCAGCAATACCTAGATAAATTATCAATAAAGAGACAAAGTACCTATGACCTCCAAGTGATGCAGTCTTGGCAGGTCCTCAAATACTTACGTGAACACAATCAAGAAGACCTTCCGAGCGGTGAGTAGTGGTGCTGAATTTCACCTTCGTCTTCTTGTCCAGAACGCCGTGTCCACCTAATTTCATGTTGCACATAGATGCACCTTTCAAGGATCTCTTATTTGCTGGAGCTTATAAAGACCTTTCTCTTCCGTGTCTGAGCTTTATATGTCAGACCTGTGTACAAACATTATCTGAAGAAATAAAAGTCTCCACCTGACCTGTAACTGTACTATCCTTCAAGTGGTAGAGATTCTTTCGGCGGACGCCCTTCATAATCACCATTAAGCCTTTGGTAATTTTGAGAACACCATCTTTAATAGATACCATAAGACCCCAAGTTTCTACAGCACCAACTGAGATAAGATTCTTTTTATGTTGAGGTACATACATCACTTCCTTCAATTCTCGTACTATCTCAAATATCTTGATATGGATTGTACCTATCCCTTCCACATTACAAGAATGATCATCACCCATGACAATAAAACATCCATTTAGCTTCTCAAAGTAAGAAAATCAATCCTTATTCGGGCACACATGATAGGTGGCTCCTGTATCTAATATCCACTCAGAATTACCTGAGTAACCAACAGTAGGAGTAGTAACAGAGAAAGATAATACCGATGAGTCTGAGTTCGATCCATCCGCCTGTGAAGTACTGGCGTGAGTACTGACCACCTATGCGAGATTTGCCTCGGTCTTCGACTCCTTCTTACATATGGCTTTTGGACAATCAACCTTCCAGTGCCCTACCTCTTTGCATAAGGCGCATTGATTCTTTTTCAGATCTCTGAAACCTGGTTTGGACTTTGATCTCCCATGATTACTTCTGCCCTTCCGATTGGAACTCCTGCCTCTTATTGCAAGCACCTTTGTTGATGTGCCTTCGAAAGAGGACCGCCTATCCTGCCTCCTTACTTCGTAATTTACAAGAGCAGCCGACATCTCACTGTAGTTAAGTGTTTGTTTACTATTGATTAAGGTAAGAGTAAAGGTCTCATACTCTTTGTCAGGAAGAGAATTCAATAGAATCACCGCCTTATCTTTTTCATCGATCTTCACTTCCACATTAACTAAGTCTGTAAGAAACTTGGTGTAGCTATTCATGTGTTCATCAATGGAGAGTCCTCTCTTCATCTGAAAGCGATAAAGCCTACTCTTCAACTGCAATCGCGACTCGATATTTTTTGTCAGATTCTTTTTCTCCAGAATCTCCCACAACTGCCTTACAGATGTTTCATGTAACACATGATACTTGATGTCTTGAGTCAAGCAAAATCTTATCAAGCCACATGCCATTCGATTCATCTTGTCCCAATCCTCTTCAGAAGTAGAATCGCGCTATTTCTGCAACCGTAAAGTGTCTTCAAGGTTTGATGCTGTTAATGCATCCATCACCTCACATCTCTACATACCAAAGTTGTTCTTGTCATTAAACTTTACCACATCAATTTTTAATGGATGTGGATTCATGGTTTTCGTCATAGATGTACTATCTCTAGCCATCTTCTCAATTGATTCCTCAAAACAATGCGAAAAACAAATGGAGTTAGATCCAAAAACTAGATAAAGATAGAATCTTTATCGCAAAGTGAAATCCCAAAAGAGTTTCCGAAACGATCTACTCTACCAATTTTGATTCCTTGTGCAATCCAAATACTGTTTTGAGATCGACACACGATCCCACAAACAGTCCCAACGCTGCTCCGAGATCGACACACTATCTCTGCCAAACAGTAACCAATGCTCTTGGAATCGACACAGATCCTACGACGAACATGGGATGTTCTGATATCACTTGTAGCGCTCGCGCTATCCTTGGCAATAACCAATTGAGGAATCCCAAATAAACAGAGAGAGATGCAGCCAGAAGTACCCAAAAGACAAGAAAAAAAACAACAAGAGAGAAAGCAAACACAATATTTAACGAGATTCGATCAATTGCCTACGTCCTTGGGTCAAGAGAAAGAGATCTTATTGATTCAACAATCAAGTACAAGTATTTTCAGAGATACAATTCATGAGGGTTCTACCCCTATATTTATAGTCAGAGAGTCTCAGGGTTTTAGGAAACCATAATTGGATTCGATTTCAAAACAAAAAAGAAGTCCGAATTCAAACAGGAGAGCAAATTCGCCTGTTGGTCGACCGGGACCAACAGAGAGCCAAACTGTGCCAGTCGGTAGACCGTGCCGGTCGACCGTTCTCCTTGCCATGGTCGACCGGACATTCGACCGGGCCCCGTTTTGGTACATGCTATAGACTGACTCCTCGCTCTTTTTGGATTCCGGTCTCTACGCTATCTTTTCCAATGAGTTTAAGAAACTCTTTCGATGTATTTTATCTCCTCTCTCCCTACACAGTAATCATTATGACCTATGCAGTACGGACACTTAATCATGAAGCCATGCCGTATTCGAAACATGTCCGACACGTATGTCGGACACAGGTATCGTGTGTATTTTTAAAAATTTGTCACGTATCGTGTTTATTTCAACATTATCGTCTCCGTGCAATATAGATGCAATATAGATTGTGACATACTATCAAGCAAAATATACTAACAACCAAGTTTTAATTAAAATTTAGAGGAGATACTCAGCTGACCCAACATGATCCAACATTATCTGCAATGTGTAATTATATTTCGTTTAATGCTAAAAAAATAATAAACTCAAATCATTTTCTCACAAATATAAGGGAAATAACACTAAGGAAGAAGAGTACCATTTGCATTTCTAAAATCAGTAGATTCAACCTCCTTTTCCCACTCTTTCCATCCACGTATCTACATGAAACAAATTGCTTCAAGAAATAATGTGGGATATAAAACATGCAAACCATGGTTCAATTTGAGTAATCCAAATAAAATATTTTTACCTTCGCTCTTCCAAGGGCCATTGTGCAACCACTGCCCAAAACATGAAACACTGCCAAGAAAAAAATGAAGATGTGCAGCTGATGAAGACCATTGACTGAAACAAGTGGCACTTTTCCCTATTAACAAGAGAGCAAAGATATTAGATGTTAGAGAGAGAGAGAGACTCACCAGGTTAAACCTAGGCCCAAAGATTATAATGTGTGTTAATTAAATGAGAGTTAAATTTTAAGAAAATTAGAAGATAATGATCATAGAAAGTCAACAAGTTTTGAATTTTAATAATTGTTTATATATGTTCCTTCGTGTATTAACAATCAGTCATGTACAAATGAAAATATGAATACATGAGACTGTCAGCTTTCTGTGCAAGAAAGATGTGAAGGTTTATAAAACGTAATGCAAATATTAAATCGAAACCCATATCGTTATCAATAAAATTATAAGACTTGGGCATCATCCCAAAAGACTAGCTTTCTAGGTGGAGTTGCCTAAATTCTTATATACTCAAGATCATCCCATGTCTGTTCTATTCGACTCGTGAGACTATTTGTTCGACTCAAATCTCCATAATCCTCCATCGAATAAAGAGTCTCCCTGCAAACTCAACTTTCTTCACAACGGAAGAGCAAATGCAAATGGAGCAAATACTCGATCAACATCCAACTCTTCACTGTATGGGCAGATCAGTAGGCCCCAATTAAAGGACATGGGACACCATCCTAAAAGACTAGCATTTTAAGTGGAGTTGCTCAAATCATTATATACCTAAGACCATTTCATGTCTAGCCGATGTGGGACTATTTATTCGACTCAAAACTAACAAAATAAACTCCAAGTATTTCACAGTCAACATTGTTAGCAAACTGCATTGTGGTATTAGAGAATTATCTAGGCCATACACAGTTTAAGAGTATTAGTTACTTACTGCAGGACATGAAACACCTGAAGCACCAGCAGTCAAGACCCTTCGGCTTGGAGCAAGATCCATTATCATTTGTGACAAAAGCCTCCTGTGATTTTCTCCACCACCATCAGTACTGTGCTCACCTTTCCCCTCTGTTGCAGCATTCTCTGATTTGAGAGGGCATGGCAACATGGTATCGGCGAGCTTCACAGGTATACAGATTTGGGTAATGTATTTCTGCCCAAATGTCATCAGCAATGAAATGAATCCAAGAATCATCAACTCTGTCAGGCAAACAAGTGCAAAAATATAGTTAGGATTTAGAAAAAGTTTAATTTGAGTTTCTGAACAAAAAGAGGTTATGGTCTCTTTTACCTGCTTTGATTTTCTCAAGAGCTTCGTATAGATGTATCTTTTTCCTTTCTGAAAGCCACTGTGTAGATATTAATGTCAACAGACTAATTAAAGTTCAAGCTACAAAGGTATAAAAAAAAAATGAAATAAATAATTCATCATAAATGACTAGCTTCTCGTTATTCAACTAAACAACCCAATATTTTATGATATTCATCGCTCTAGAAATGAGCCCGGAAATCAATTGTTCGTGGGTCTTGTACGGGGTCACCTCAGTTTCTCATGAAATGTTGTTTGATTGTCTGTAAAAAAAAACATAATGATTGTGATGAGACCTGTAAAAACCTTATGTGGCCTCTCTATTAGTTTCTGCGCGCTGGGTTGGAAAAAACTCAAAAAATTCCTATTTATGAGTCCTACTTAATCTATTTCTTTTAAAAATCTGATAGCGCGGGTCCCAATTGATTATTCTGCGCCCCATTTCCAATCGCCAAACAAGCCCTAAGTTTTAATTGTACGAACAAATAGAAAAAGAGTCGCGGTTAAAAGTATTAGATATTTAACACACACAAGAAATACATAATTCCTCTCCTCTTCTCATCTTCAATAGCTTAAAATTTTGGAAATTTTATTATTTGTTTAGTTTTTTTTTTTTGGTTCATTGACTGCCTTCCATTATCTCAATATTCTTGAAACCAAACACAAAACTTAGAATATAACTGAAAAATAAGGGAAATAGAATCTATAATAAAACTTTTGGATAACAATTAACCTAAAATTTTAATTTCCAAAGGTTCCTCTCTAAAAACGGAAAAACAGTATTACCCACAAAAATCCTAGTTCCATACAAACCACAAATTTTGAAACGAGCCCACAAGATGAAAAGCTTTAGCTTCTGTGGGAATTCTCACACAAAAATGCAAAAAAAAATTCGAAGAACAAAGCATAATTTATAATTGTGTACGTACCTCTCCAAAGTGATGAAGACCCATCTCTAAAAGAATCGAAATTAGAATGATAATAGCACAGACAAGTGCCACTGCCCATGTTGATGTTTGATCAAGCTCTCTTATAGGATAGCTACCTCCTCCTCCTCCTCCTCCTCCACCACCCCCATTGCTCTCTCTCTCTCTCTCTCTCTCTCTCTCTCTCTAAAAGGAAGGATCAGGAAAGAAATAAGGTGGTATCTATTTGAGAGTGGGTTCGGAGAAAGAAGGAAGAAAAGAACAAGGAAGCTTTCATGGCATCAGATTCATGGAAACAAGAAAGGATGGGTTCAAAAAATTGGATGGTATCTACAGCGTTTCTGGAAAAAGGAAGGTTCATGGTGTTGGAGGGTTGAGAGAGTTTTATTACTTAGCTTTGTGTCGACATTAGCGGTACCATCGCTAATTAGCTATTAATAAGAAGCGAGAAATCCACACCATTCGTGGGAAAAAAATTTAAAAATTTAAAAGAATTAGAATTATTAATATATATTATTCATTTATGATAGCTAAGGATTAAATGTTCTATTCAAAGGAACTTGTACGCTTATTCATTTCTTCTTATTACAGTCTTATAGCCATGTAGTGAATAGAATTATTAATGATGAAACTCTTTACATGCGATGACTGTTGGATTTCTGCTTAACAAGAATCAATCTGACAACTAATCAAAATCACTGAGATATCAACAATCTAATTGGTCAGGTCGGCAAATATCAGGTGGGAGGTTTTCCGTTCAATAGAACGTTCCTTAATTTAAGAACCACCTTTCAATTTCCTTCCTTGGTTAAAGCACCAATTAGACTGAATCTAAGTCAGTCTCGATATACTGTAAAGTATATCCCCTGTATAAAGGACTTAATCCACTTATACAGTATTTGGAGTGAGGTACGCTTAGAGCGAATCTCCTTAAGACAATTACGTCCCCCGCACCGGTGCTAACGGGATAATGGACGCTGGTCTCCCAAGATACAACACTCCTTCACGGTATTTGGATAGCACTACCAAATCACCGTACAGTCGAACCTTAGTCAACCAGTACCTTCACAGTATCGTTGAAGCAGCGGTACAAGGACAAATTTCAACTGAATATTTACCTTTACTCTCTGGAGGAGCACCCACTGTTGAGGACCAAGGAAGGTTGAAGAATTTTTCTTCAGAAGTACCAGATTCAGACAACAATTCTTATAAAAGAATCTGTTGAATTTTCTGATTCCCCTTTCAGAACAATTTTGCAGAATCTCCTTTGGAAGTCGCTTCGGAAACCGAGTTACGGATTTCCCACTTCACGCTGGAAGTCGCTTCAGAACTTCACCGCCAGTTCAGAACGTAGAGCTTCAGAACTCAGATATAGAGAGAGATTGATTTTGGTGGTGTTGAGAATGGAAATCTGGAGCGCTATTTATAGCGCTCTGGGAGGGCATTCTCGTCCGCCAGAAGTCAACAGTTGCGACGGTTCGGACAGAACCGTCGCAACCGTTCAACTGTCCAAACCGCACAACGGTCCAACCGCCCAACCGCACGGACGGTTTTCCGACAGCCGTTGGCAGGCGGTTCGGATCCGTTCGCAGACACCCGTTGGCAGGCGGGCTGTTTGGATCTGGAGCGGATCGGTTATCGGAGCGGGTTTGGTTCGAGCAGCGGAGTAACCCATACCCGCGACACCTGGTTCAAAAAGAACCAGGCCAGGTAGGGAACCCAAACCCGGACCCAGGCCCAGGCCTGAGCCCGGCACGGCGCCGGCGCCGGCCGGCCGGTCGCCGGCGCCGCCAGCGGCGGCGCGCGCATGCCTGCATGTGTGGGCATAGTTCCCTCCTTTTCGCGCGCGAAAAACTCCAAGTACCCAAAGGGCACGCCCTTTGTTCTCAATTTTCTCTATTTATACACCACAAACTTCTATCCCATGGCCAATGTGGGACTAAATGCTTTTAGCTATTAGTCCCATTTGGCTTTGAATTAGGCAATCTTTAGACTTGAATATCTCATTCATTCGAAGTCGGAATTGAACATGTGAATATACCACGTTCATCCCCAATGGAAGGAGAACACACTCCAACCATCATCCAATTGATTCGATCAACGGATCTCGCCATAATTCAACTCGAAGATTCACTTTTATATTCTTCAATTCCAACAATCCCCACAATGAATGGAGATTCAAGGAAATGACACACAAAGAGACTGACTCTATTGTGAAAGGTACTTGAGAAAAGAAACTGCATAAGGATAGGTGAACTAGGTCTTGAACCTTCCATAGCGAAAGCTTTATCGGACTTACTGGCTAATCAGTGAACTAGGCCTTGAACAGTTAGCCGTTAGTGTAAGCCAAGTCAACAAGCTTCACACAGTGACTTTCCAAATCAACTTTGGTTCTCGGTTGTGTCCGTTTGGCCCTGGACATTCTTGGTTTCAGAGAGTATCTTTAGGGAATAATAGCCTCCATAGAAATTCCCAAAGAGCCGACCCAACTCTATACTCACATAGGTGATGGACCTATTAAGAGTAGTCTACTCTACTCCACTTGTTTAGATATAGGCATCATTAAAAGCGTTAAGCTTATCCTTAATCCACTTGTAGAAAAAGCACTTATGTGCACCTTAGGAATGGATTGGAGTCAAGCTCCCAAGTGCTTACTTGTTGAGTCAATCATAACTAGTTTTTCCTCTTGAATTTAGTCCGTGGGATCTCCAGTCGCTAAGTGAGGTTTCCATTAAGCTGACTCGGTAAGGTTAGGCTTTTAGACCCATTCCCCTTGATGCGCAGTTTATACGCTCTCCACTTAAACCTTTAGTAAGCGGATTCGTAAATTATCCTTTGACGATACAAAGTCAATAGAGATAATTCCATTTGAGAGCAACTGCTTCAGGTAATATGTTTACGACGAATATGTCTAGACTTACCGTTGTATATAACATTTTGTGCCCTAGATATAGCTGCTTGATTATCGCAGTGTATACATATAGCGGGCACTGACTTTTGCCATAATGGTATATCTTCTAAGAATTGTCGAAGCCATTCTGCTTCTTCTCCGGCCTTATCTAAGGCTATGAATTCCGATTCCATAGTGGAACGGGCAATACATGTTTGCTTAGAAGATTTCCAAGATACCGCTGCTCCTGCTAGAGTAAATACGTATCCGCTAGTTGATTTTGATTCCTCAGAATCTGCAATCCAATTAGCATCACTGTATCCTTCAAGTACAGGTGGATACTGTCCATATCTCAAGGCATATTCCTTGGTATGTGATACGTAACCCAATACTCGTAGTAGAGCGGTCCAATGTAGATCACTAGGATTACTAGTGTATCTACTTAACTTGCTTACAGCGTAAGCAATATCGGGTCTAGTGCAATTCATCAAATACATTAGACTTCCGATAATCTGAGAATACTCCAACTGGCGTATTCCAGTTCCTGTATTCTTATGAAGGTGGACGTGTGGGAGAAAAAGATTTGTATTTCCTTTATCCCATGATCCTTGAATCTTTCTATCATCTTATCCACATAGTGAGATTGAGATAGACTGATTCCATCTGGTGTTCTGGTGATTTTAATTCCTAAAATTACATCAGCAACCCCCAGATCCTTCATGTCAAAACTGTTGGATAACATTCGTTTAGTGGACTAATAATCTCAATATTAGTCCCAAGTATCAACATGTCGTCTACATAAAGACAAAAAATGATACATGCATTTCCAACTGTTTTAGTGTATACACACTTATCGCATTCATTGATAGTGAATCCATCTTTGATCATGACACTATCAAATTTCTCATGCCATGTTTTGGAGCCTGCTTTAAACCGTATAAGAATTTTACCAATTTACACACCTTGTGTTCTTGGCTCTTGACTTTAAATCCTTCAGGTTGCCCATATATATCTCTTCATTTAATTCACCATTTAAGAATGCAGTCTTGACATCCATTTGATGGATATCTAAGTTATGCAATACTGCTATTGCAATCAACATCCGAATGGATGTTATTCTTGTTACTGGTGAATAAGTATAGAAGTAGTCAAGTCCTTCTTTTTGTCGATAACCCTTGGCTACTAATCTAGCCTTGTACTTATCGATAGATCCATCGGGTTTTAATTTTCGTTTGAAAATCCACTTACACCCAATTGGTTTACTGTAACACTTGCCTTAATTAAAGCATTACTTTCCTTAAATAATCATACCTTAAAGGAGTAATGGGAATTAGTATGCATGCATGATACCTTAGTTAAGCCATGCTTATTATATGGGTATGTATAAACAAGTGTATACTTAAGTATTTATACATCTATGTATATAGGTATAAGAATACCCCCATATTTGGTCAACTTACCACCATCCCCACCATGCTTGTACCTCATGGAGAGGGGGGAGAGACATGGAGCTTGGCATAGGGCATGGAGTAGAGTAGACTTGATGGGATGTATAGGGGACACTTGGCACATATCCTATGGGGAATTAGAGACTATAAATAGAGGGGGATGAAGAGGATTAAAGCATTTGGATCAACACTCTCTCTCTTCACAAACTCCCTCCCTCTCTTCCCTTTCCTGCAGCAGCAGCAGCAACAACAAAGAAGCAGCAGCAGCAGCAAAGGAGCAGCAGCAGCAGCAGTTAAAGGAGCAACAGCAGCAGCAAAGGGAGCAGCAGTAGCAGCAGCAAAGGAGCAGCAGCAGCAGCAGTTAAAGGAGCAACAGCAGCAGCAAAGGGAGCAGCAGCAGCAGCAAAACAGCCCCAAAACAGCCCAAATCTGCAGCCAAAAACCAGCAAAATCATACCACTTTAGGGGTGAGTAGAACATGTTAATCCTAATAACATGATGAGTAGAATAAAGTAGAAAATGAAATGAAACGTAAGAGATAAACAAGTACTTGACACTATGTAAATTTTTGGGATCATGTGTTTACAATTCCGCAAGTACTACTAATTTTGTTATGAATCCATGATATTATTATATGTCTTGCATATTGATATTATAGATGGTATGATGTGTTGGAGGAAGGGACCGGGTTGAACCGGAGGCGTAGAAGGGGAGATTATATATTGTATGTAATGGAGGAAGGGACCGGGTTGAACCGGAGGCGTAGAAGGGGAGATTTTATGGAGGAAGGGACCGGGTTGAACCGGAGGCGTAGAAGGGGAGATTATGTTGTATATATATGGATATTACTAAGATAGGAATCCTATGATATAATCATACATAAATCCTTAACATTTAATCTGGGATCACTTCTTAACAGGCAATTCTATGTAGGGTAGTCGACTTGGTCCCTGGGATAGTCGACTATAAGTGTGATAATTAGGCAGATAAACTGCTGGATAGCAGATTAGTCGACTACATACAGACTGTAGTCGACTAATCCCAGATACAGAGAGCAAACAGAAAGTTTACAATCTGTTTTGGACAGAATTAGTCGACTAAAGTCGACTTACTAGTCGACTAATATATTGGATTAGTCGACTACACCAGGAGGGTAGTCGACTATAGGTGACATACGAGAGTAACACAACTTTTGACACAGAATTAGTCGACTATAGGGGACCTTCAAGTCGACTAGTACTTGACCAAGTCGACTACACCAGGAAGGGTAGTCGACTACATAAATCCCTGGCTGCTAGTAGAGAAGCAGATACGTTTGTAGCAGAGTTAGTCGACTATAGCTTCAAAATTAGTCGACTTACAGTTAGTCTTAGTCGACTATAGGGTGGTCTAGTCGACTAGGAAGGCCTTGTTACTGTGTTCTGATTTGGTTTCTGGCTAATTATAAGATTTTATAAAAATAGTACAACGACACACATGTAAACCGGATAATTTAGTCATGTAGACCTACTTGATTAGGCATACTTAAATATTGTTTTACTCACTGAGCCGTCAAGCTCACTCTATTCTAACTTCACCTACAGGTTTGGACAAGGGCAAGGGACCCGCTTAAGGGCAATTGCGCGGGCAATCATCACCGGAACCACTGTTTTAGAAGTTACTTTTGTTATGTATATGATCTTGTATAAACATGCGTACTTTAGCTGGGTATCACCTTGACTTGTATTTTTAAAGGACCTGTATTGGACTCTAACTGTGTATGTATATATATCCTGATATGGTAATTATAGACTGTGTTCTTATAGATTTTCGAACCATGGTGTTAACATGATAAGTCTCCATGTTATCTTAGTAGAAATTCTGATGTATAGAGAAGAGTTCTGATGATTATATTGGAAGTATTATACCTTGATGGGCCCCACGTTTGGATTATACGAGATGATTGTGATTAAATGGAAAATTTTTACTGGGACCGTTACAGTTGTATCAGAGCAAAGGTTTAGAAGTAGGAGTAAGAGATGATGAAATTGTTAGGTTTATACGTGCAGACATGTGATCATAGTTAAGTAGTTGGTCTTATGTGTCAAGGAATGTATTAAATTATCTATTGAATCTAAGTCATTCTGAAGACATAAGACTTATGAGTAGACTAAGGATAAGTATAGTTACAAGTGTGTCTATTTATGCTGCTTCTTGATGATAGCCGTATGATTGAGACTATTTCATGGACTTGAGATTGATACGACCTTTTTGTTTACATGTAGATGGGGGGACTCCAATGTATACTGGCCAGTCTCTAGCTCCGATAGCTCGAGTGAGAGCTGGGTGGCGGATTCCATGGATTGGGGGTACGAGTCGGATGAAACTGATCCAGCGGAAACGATTGTACCCCTAAATTGGGTAGATTATGAGGAGGTTGAGTCGCAGGCATCTAATGAGCCTGAACCAACTAATGTTGACACAGAAAGCTTTGTGGGGATTCACTTGAGATAGCAGTGACGGAGCACTCTAGCACGATTAAGAAGAAACCCGAAGGGGATTTACATATGGAGCGTCTTTTGGAACGAAACGTGGAAGAGGATATGGACCTTTATGATGACTTAGACGACTGGTGCTGCGCCGGGGACTGTTGGACGCGGAAAAAGAGAGGGAGGTGTAAAATTTCCTTGAATCAGATGAAAAATTACAACAGACTAATCTTCGGTTACAAGGAGGGAGGATGTTGAAGCTTGAATCCCCCCTTTGTTTAGTGCTGGGTTCTTCGTGTGGCGGTGGAGAGTGAATCTTGTTCTCCGTTGACCAGATGACCGTCTGGACCGTCAAGGGATCTTCTCCTTGGCAGGTAGAAGGAGTAACTCAGCCCCGTCTACCAAAACTCTAAAAGAGAAGGTAGGCGAAGAGCAACTTGTACGCAGCAAGTTAGCTTGAAGAGTCGATCTCTCTCTCTCTCTCTCTCTGTATGTCTATTGATTTCTTCTTATGCCCTTCCCCTTGATGCCGATCGCCAAAAAAATTCGACCCCTTCTTCATAGCGACGGGGCTATTTATATATGCTGTAGGGGTGAACGTGCCCCCTAAAAATATTCCACGATGAGAGCCAACTTTCCCGCTACATGGGCGGTAACTAACCCACGTGCCTGCTAAAGACACGCCACGATGGGAGCTGATTTCCCTTACGTGTGGGCAGTGATTGGTCCCTTAACCAAGGCGGTTATAACTGAGACGCAGGTTTCAAGCCAACGCGCCTTGATGCTGAGACGCGGGTGTCGAGCCAACGCGCCTTGATGCTGAGACGCGGGGTCGAGCCAACGCGCCTTGATGCTGAGACGCGGGTGTTGAGCCAACGCGCCTTGATGCTGAGACGCGAGTGCCAGACCGACGCGCCTTGATGCTGAGACGCGGGTGATAGTCCAACGCGCCCTGATGCTGAGACGCGGGTGATAGTCCCTCGCGTTTAGAGCTTGACACTTTGCTTTTCAATAGCTCGTCCTCCAGTAACTTTTGGACAGCCTACAGAACCCCTCCAAAGTTTTCGATATTCCGCAGTTATCTGGACGGATTTCGAATACTTTGGACTCTAGCTGAATTCACCTTCATGGCTGGACTGTTGATGCTCCGGTTCGATCTTATCTGGAGTTGGTCTTCGTGAGTGTACTGTTTGAACTCTTTTGAAGCCACCAGAGTTGATCATGTTGAGTGTCTAAATACACAGTCTAAACCTCCCCGTTTGCTTTTAAGTCTGTCACGGGTGCGCTTTAAGCCAGGAGTGGTTGGTCTTCTGCTTGTGCCAGTGTACTGTTGAACTGATTCGCAGAAGCAGGGACTGAACGCGGTTCCCTTTTTGAAAAGCAGAGATGAGACTGCTTTAAAGACGCGACTTCTTAGCGAGACGCGACCTTTTGGCAATGGAAACGCGACTGATCTTCATAAGGCAGACGCGATGTTCAGCTGAAGACGCGGACTTTGGAGAGACGCATCTTTTGAATATAGACGCGATTGTCTGGGCGTATTTATGGCGATGCTGACGGGGCATATCCATCGAAGAGACATGGCCGTCGGGTGCGAGTCCGTGCCACGTCATGATTGCGCTGCCAGTTGGCCTGGGGAACCGACGGGATCTCACCTTTTGGCGCGCGGATTTCCTGGCTCATTAAATGATCCGTGCCACGTGTCGAGCGACGATTCGCCAGCGGAGTTGTGGCGCATGATCTTCTCTGTGCGTTAAAGTGATTTTGTTTCACGCGTCGAACAGAGATTCACCGCAGAATTATCGGGCCATACGCTGCGTATCTTTGCGAATCCTTGTGCCTATAAAAGGCCACAGTTGGGAAGATTCCTCTTCTTCTCCGAACGCACTCGCTGATAAAATTAAGAAAGAGAATTTCCCCTTCTGTTCATCTGTTTAACCTCGGATTGACTTAGCAATGGCACCCAAGACCAAGCCGACTGCTTCTTCTTCAAAGGCGACCGTCGCCGAGGCCCGGAGGGGCAGCTCCTCCTCTGCGCAGGATGTTGTTCTCCAAGGTCTCCAAGGTAAAATGCCTTTTAGGCGTGAATTTCGCCATTAAAGGAAGTTCAAAGAACCTTAACACACAAATTTAAATCATGTTTGATTCCCAGACGCAGTCTTTGGGTTGATAACCGAGGCGCGGGTTTGATGACCCGGTGCCATTAGGTCCTGCCTTTTGGACTCTTCACTTAGAATATTTCTAATTATGAAGGGTTTAAACGCGACTTTGATCCTTGCGTTCTGCAACATCAGGTGCTGGTTCTTACGGTCTGGCGCCTGAGTCCAAGTACTTGAATCTCATAAGTCTTGGTTTGCAAAACGCGGATCTCGCAAGTCTGGACGCGGATTTGATAATTCCTGCGTCCAGTATCTCCTCTGCGTTTGGACGTAGATTCGCAGGTCTGGACGCGGGTTTGATAATTCCTGTGTCTAGTATCTCTTCTGCGTTTGGACGTGGATGCGCAGGTCTGGACGCGGATTTGATAATTCCTGCGTCCAGTGTCTCTTCTGCGTTTGAACGTGGATGCGCAGGTCTGGACGCGAATTTGATAATTCGTGCGTCCAGTGTCTCTTCTGCGTCTGGGTTATGAACACTTAGCATTTTTTCCTTGCTTTTGATAAAGTATCTAACTAAGTGTCCTTTTCTTTTTGCAGCGCCACACCTTACTACTTCACTCGCCAAGACGCACCACTTTGGACATGTAGGTGGTGCTGACCGGGACTTGACCTTTGTGCTACAAAGGACTGTCCCTGTGACTGCTGACCAGTCGCAGGCTCGTGAGGAGAGGCTCTCGAATGTTGACATGAGGACTCTTCGGGTGCTTATGACCGATGCAGCATTCACAACGGATGCTGGCATCAAGCTGGAGAAGCCTGCCTTCTTCTTCGGAGATCGTATCCACGATGGCGGCTATCGCGTGTATGACGGAACTTACAAATGGCTCCGTCAAATAAGGGGTGGAAGATTCTTTCTTCGGGCATGGAGAGGATGTTCCCGCTGTCCTATTTTCAGCACATGTCCGTCCCTCAGAAGATGGAATGGGACCTTTCTCGATATGTCCCTGAGATTACTCTCGTGATTTGGGCTCCCATAAAGTACACCGTCATGATAGCCATGACAGGTCGTTATCGGCCTTTTCCCTGGGTCGCGCAAGTCTGAGGTTCCGGCTGGAGAGATATCACAACTCGGCACTACCTTCCTCAACGCATTCATGGAAGCGGAGGGTGATTATCCGGTTGGGTTCCGTGCGCCCGGGTGGGTCCATTCCACGAGAACTATTGGTGGGGCAGGATGGTCGGCTTTGTCCTTACCGAGCTCGGGGATCTGCTAAAGCGTGTGGGACTGTACTCGGCAGTCAGGGCCGTGCAGTGGGGGATCCCTCAAAGCTCTCAGAACTTCTTCGGGGTTCTAGAGCGTTATAATTTTTTGACGGGGACGTTCTTCACTCCGGTAGGGAGATGGGCCTCGCTCTGCACGAGCTGCATGAAGTCTTAGGATTGGCAACAGGGGACATTCCCTATGAGGATATGTCCCGACTACTGTGGAGCTTCACCTTTTGAAGGAGGAGTATCCCCTAATATATGAGACCTACTGGGAAGTGCTATGTCACTTCCACATTTGCGGCCAGATACCAAATGGCGGTCGCAGGGAGTCAAGCAGCTGTCTTGGGCCAGTTACTTGTTCAACAACGTCAACACCAAATACCATCTGATAACCCGATTGGCTCCCAGCTCTGATAGGGAGATTGAAGACAGGATCGACCAGGCTTCTGACAGTTTCTACACCACGAGTCGAACGAGGACGGTTTCGACCCTGACTTAGTTTTTGAAAGCTTTCACCATCAAGCCGGACCCCTATCTCCGATCGGGCGCTGTTGGCGGGCTTTCTGATGCTGTGGCTGAAGCGTTGTGTGGTGCCCACGCTGCCACATGAAGTTATTGTTGCTGATGTGGTGTACCCGGCGGTGCTCCTGGCTCATGACAACCCCATAGCCCTTCTCCCGGCCATGGCGGCTGGTATTCAGAGCGGGCTGCGGGCGCTAGCTAAGAATTTCTGTGAGCCACCGAAAACTGCAGACTCCGAGGAAAAGCTGTATGTTGACTCAGAGGGAATCCGACGGTGAAGCGTCCCAACCCTCGGGTCGAGCTGCCTTACACGTACCTCATGGCTTGGTACGTGATGCACTGCCCTTCCTTGATGACGGCGGTGTGTTGGAGGGAGAGTTCTGTCCCTTTTGTACAGCGGTTGGAGGGTTCGAACTGGCGTGATCCTTATATATATTACGTCCGGAAGTGCCTTTCAGACCCTGCGAACTACCAGCTCAATCGTTGCCTCCCCCAGATCCCTGGTGCATCTTTCGGGGATCTACTTATTGATTCCGCGGGCCCAGATGATTTCACGAGGTTATCCACGGAGCCTTCTGGTGGTTGCTCAATATTCGGCCCGGATATGTGCTTTTCCGGCAAGGGACGTCATGCACCATTGAGCCGTACATGCCGAATCGCTTCGCTCGACAGTTCGGCTATGATCAGCTCTATGTCGGGAACCCCAATGCTCGACTCGCCTTCGAAGGGAACCTGTTCGAGGGTGCTCGGGCCTGGTACTACAGTGTGGCTGGAGGGACGAGAGCAACTTTCCGTCTACCTCTCGAGGGGCCCAAGTGCCATATGAGCCTCAGCTTCTGCACTTGGTACTCCCAAGCCATCCAGACACCAGACTTTTTTTCCGGCGTCTTCATGCATCGAGAGCATCAATGCAAGTCTCGAGGCAAGGACAGAGTCCGGTAAACCGTCGAAACTCGTAGAACAGTACCTGAAGGCCCAGAAGGAGGTCGGGAGAAGAACGAGAAGGGAGCCACGAGCCACGGAGCCACGACCACCAAGGACGGAGCCGCAGCGACTAAGGCGGAGCCGCGAGCAACAAGGGCAGAGCCGCAAGCAACTAAGTCTCGACAGGCGTGAGCAAGCGTCGTCAGGGCTCTACTTCTACTGCTGGGCCTGCCCGTAAGAAGTGCGGAGAGACTTGGCGCCAGCAGTTTCTCTACCAGCGGCCATCCCTTCTGGTGTCAGGGAACTGAGGGAGGAGGATATAGCTGAAGAAGAAACTCCTCTAGTCCGTGTTCCCAGGTCGCTTAGCAAAGTCACGGGTCTGCGGAGGAAGGGGAGCTTGTTGATCGATCCGCCGCCACTGACGAGGATGAGCAGCTAGAGGTCGACATCATGAGCGGAGGAGATGTCGTATTCCGGGGATTTTAGCTTATCCCGAGCCTTCTTCTACTCATGGAAGAAGAGATGAGGCACAGCAGTCGGGGTCTCCTTGTGTCTTCATCCCCAGTCCTCGGGCAATTGATCCCAGTCCTACCACTGGGTAATTGGAGGCAAGGCTCCGGTTGCAGAGCTTCCTCGCGTTGAGCTGTCTTCTTCCTCGTACTCAGGGGAAAGCGAGTTTGAAGACAAGGTCGACTACGGTGATGAACCCACTCTTCCTGATCCGAGCAAGTTCTCCCATATCTCAGAGGAAAAATGTACGGGGGGGAACCGTTGACGGCGCCATCACCGTTGGCGACAGTTGCTCCCATTGCAGGTACTTTCACCCGATTTCCTCTTTGGTTTTGAAGAAGGTGTCTTAACATTCTTCTTTACGCTGCAGGGTTGGCTGAGGATGCCGAGACTACAACCTCCTCGCGTATCGAGGAGATGGTAAAAGAGGTGACCCAGCTCGAAGGAGTTGAGGCTTCGGTTGGCGAGACAACTTCGGAAGGGGTGATTACGGAAACTAGGGAGCCCTCCGCTTTGCCGGAAAAGGAGGTACCCACTGAGGCTGGGGAAGCTCTCACTCTGCAGGATTCACCCAAGGGTTCGCTATCTCTGGACCTCCCAGGTGGTAAGAAGTTCTGATATTTAATGTTTCGCTTTTCACCTTTGTGGCTAATGTTGTGGTCATTTGCAGAGAACTAAGGGGGCTCAGTGGAGAGTCCAATGATTGATATCCCTCCAGAAGGCCACACGGCTCAGGTCTCGGCTGAAGTTTCTGAGGAGGAGGTTCCTGCAAAGATAGCACCTCTGGAAACGCCCGAGGCTACTTCTGTTTCTAGCCGTATCGGTGGTCAGCACAACTCTTTGCGAGAAGATCCGCCTTATCCCGTGACAGAAAAGGGGTCGGGAAGCTTCCCAGGTGGTGACGATATGGGGGAACTGGCACGCCAGATGGTGCAACAATTCTTTGCTTCGATGGGATCATGTATCGATCTCATCTTACGTGGAAGCAGCTCCTTCAATTTTGCCCGGACGCTTCTCAGAAATCTGGCCGAGAACGTCGAATTAACCGGAGGCCCCCCTTGCCCAGGCGTGTCTGCGGGTGGTGGAGCAACTGGGAGACGACCTGCACGAGCTGAAGTCTTTGAAAAATGCCAGCTCTTCTAGTGAGGCCCAGGCCACCCTAACCCGGCTCTTAGCTGCTCAGAACAAGAGCGACAGAGGCAGAGGCACAATAGATGCAGAGATCCGTAGCCTCGAATATTCCCAGGCTGAATGTCAGAAACTAACTGACGATTCAAGGGAATCCGAGATTGTCATGCAGAGCACGGAGCACGTCATCATCAGTGCTCGGGACACCATTGCCAAGGCTCGGGACACCATTGCCAAGCAGAAGCTGTGCTTGCGATCATGAGAAGAAGCTTGTTACCATCAAAGAGGAGCTTGCGGAGCAACAGGCGGCAAAGGCGCGAGCTGAAGAGAGTCTGTCTCTACATTCTTCCAGGGTGGAATCTCTGCGAGCGCAGCTGGCTGCAAACCCTTCCTATCTGAAGAGGAGATGGGGGTCCAAGCCATGATGGAGCTGAGAAGGCACTCAGATCAAGATGCATCATCTCAGGGAGCAATCCGTTCCTTGGCGAACCAGGACATTTAGCCTTCTTTTCTTTTTTTTTGTGTAAAGAAAAGGACCTCTACTTATCAGAGTGTTTGTACCACTTTTGATATAAAAAGGGCATTTTTTTGTTCCATCTTCTTTGCTTAGGCTGTGGATGAATCTAACTTCT